>JAHZMW010001474.1:0-10233 GCA_027743745.1 Alloscopus bannaensis | reverse complement strand
GCTGAAATAACCTACCTGAACTAGTAGAAACCAACTTTTTCTCTATTCAACATTCACACATCCTCCTGCAGTTCTCTCACCTCGACTAAAAAGTTTCTAAAATTTCTAGTCAACCATTTACACGGCTATACTGAAACCAACTTGTTTAGTCCTTTATAATACACAACGATCATGTATGTTTCTACCCATCATCACGTTGCTCGACGCTTATGGAAAAGGATGGTTGGAAGAGCATAAAACTACAAAGCGTTGTGCCTAGGGCGGTATTCGTTTTTATCCCTAAAAGTCTTTTAGCTAGTGCTGAGCTGATGACTCCATTTAGCCGCCAAGCGAACTCCCAAGCAAAGCCTCAATAAACTTCGTAGAAAGCAACCTCAAGTTTAGCATGAGAAATAGGTTTTATCTTGATTTGCTTCGAGGCATTCCATTCAATCCTGCCTTCCTTACCTTATACAATAAGCACTTGCGAGTGATTTAAAACAATACAGTCCAAGCCGCGCTTGTCGTTTGCATAACCTAACACAGCCACATAATCACCTCCACAGGTATTACATCGACAACTACACATCTTCTATAATGCGAACCCGAATTGAGAGAAGGAAAACAAGCAAATACTTTTGCAGGTTACATCTTGCAATTCTCGCGTATGTAAGCAAGTCGAGCATATGAGAACACGAGTCCATTTCAACACTTTCTCATTTCTTCAGCCTCGAGGGGAGTGAAAGACAAATGAACTGCTCCATGATAATGTCGTCATTTAAGTAGCATAAGGACTACCTAAATAATTACAAGGATTTTGCTTTTGGTATTTATTACTGTAGCAAGTGAATTTTAAAGAGAACTGACAAAAAGCCTCAAAATATTTGCTACGATATATTTGCAGAGATATTTATTCCAGAACAGAGGTCTTTCTCTCATTTATGCCTTTCACTTCACAACACTAAGGATGCTGCTGCTTAAAGAAAGTTAAATATTGCAGAGGCATATTTGCATCATTATATGTGTAATATCGTGTCTTTGCCAATATAATTGAGTTCTTCATAAACCTATTTTGCTATTTTACAAGAAATTGCGGACGCAGAGCTTTCTACCTGAAAGTGTTCTCAAAGTATAAATTTCTGAGGAAGTGAATTTATGCTTTTAAATTCAAGAAGTAAAAAGCAGGCAGAATTAGTAAAGACATGTTGCGAGTAGAATTACGTCAAACTGCGACTATAACTTATCAAGACACAAAACGTCGAACATCATTCATACGCTCCCGTAATATCCTAACATAAGCATTTTCGGAGGGTTCAGCGTAAGAACATTCCCCTGTGATATAAAATTATGATCAGCAGAACGTAAACGCAACAGCCGACTCATTCATAACAAGCTTTATGCCATTTTTCGGAGCAACAAACATTTCAAGAACGAAGAAGCACACTGACTCTATGGCGTTGCTTCTTTTTTCGCCCTCACAGCTTTTGAAGTGGATGTAGGTAGATGTACATGTACGCTTCACGAAGTCGTAGACATTACCTGTCCTTTGCTGTACCCTTCTTCGACCTATTTCGCACTGTTCGACGCAGTTTCCTTAAGATACATACCAGATATTTTTAGGGTATGTGTCCAATACGTAGAAAACAACCGTGTGTCAACCGAGCTGTAAGGCTCGAGTAATGCTCGTCATTTTTATGTGAGTAGTATGCTTTCTGACGCAAGCTTCATGGTTTCACAGTGTGCTCACTGTGAACCAATGACAAATTTTCCTTATAACACAGTTCCATTGGAGCTTGTAAATATCAAAGTTGATGCCAATCTCGTGCTGTAAATACAAGTAGAAAGTTGGGGACACTGCGCTTTCAGCGCTTCCTGTGAGTGAACCAATGACAAAATTTCCTTATAACACAGTTCCATTGGAGCTTGTAAATATCAAAGTTGATGCCAATCTCGTGCTGTAAATACAAGTAGAAAGTTGGGGACACTGCGCTTTCAGCGCTTCCTGTCAGCTTCTGATTCGCTGTACAATTTAATATGTACAATGTGTACGTGGATAACAACACATTATTGTAATAAAATCCTTTGCTCGTGATTTAAAATAAAAATAATATAAATGCGCTGTTGTCAACTAAGGGAGAGAGTCAACTCTCCAATAGAGATGTTCGCACTAAAAGGAGCAAACGTGTATTTAATATTTTCCCCGATATTCTTCCCATGTAACACAAAACTATCTATGAATAATATATGAATACTGTAAAGTTATAGTTATAAAATTATCACGGCATGACGTTGGGTGCATATATGACCAAGGCATTCGACAAAATACATTTTGCCAAGAATCCTTTTTCAATGTTTATATGCATTTGAAAAATAACCATAAACCAATCACTCACACGACCATGAGTCACCATTCTCCAGAAAAAAATTTACACCAATTTCACTTGACCTCCTACTTTGCACGTCACGTATGACAAGTACCAAGTACTTCAATATTATGCAGAAGTATTATTTAGCATTAAATGTATATACAAATAAATTCTTCAACTATAACGTTAAATCCAAGCCCTGGGCATTATCCGTTATATAATCTCTGTATTCAGTGACGGCTTCGTTTCAATCGCTCTTTTGTTTGAATGTGGGTTTTTTTTGCATTGATAAGCGATTCAGATACTTAAACTATTTATCATATTTTTATGATAAATCAAACAGCAGACAATAAATGCATAATCTGTAGACTTTAATGGACACTCTTCTGTCCAACGAAAACGATATGCTGTCAAATCAGAAAAATAAACCAGGTATAAATACTGCAAATCAGCACGTACATCCTGAAACAAACCTAACATCTCATAAGTTCGTTTAAAGAGATTTAATAGTACGTGCTGAAGACTGGTTTATTGCTTTTTTCTTCGCTGGTGTTACGTAATAGATCACACAAAAATCTCATACTATTCCATCATTGAAACTGGCTTGTTTACACACAAATTTCTTAAGTAGTTGCTGTTTTTCCTTGCTGTTTTTCACCAACATATTTGTGTAAACACGGCCTTAGTGTTCACAAATATGATCATCTAAACCTTTGCAGTTTATAGCATAGCAATGTGACATATGACTATTGTAATATAATAATTTAATAGAATACATCCTATACTGTGAATTCGATACAAAAAACATTGCCTCGATGCTGTAAAAATGGTATTGCGACAATTTGATTGAAATCGTCCTCCATAGATAATGCTTTCAAAAACTCGGGATGTTTTGCACAAAATTTGTAGTAAATGTTTAAATTGTGTCAATCTAGAGAACAATGAAACTTTAATCTCCGTAATGTATGTTTTGTCCAGAGATCCCATATAAAGCTAGCGATGACACAAATAAATACCTATTGTATAAATGTATAAAGAGTACTAATATGTAATTTCAGACTTACTTTTAAAATGGACAGAAATCGGTAATTTTCCATAAACAAATTGGCCACCATTCTGCGTGCTTCTGCTCCTCTGCCCTTCCTCTCACCTTCATCTCAACATGTAGTGATCTCAACATGTGCACAACAACGCTCGTGCTCCTTCCCTCACTGCCGTCATCGTGCTAGCTCTCGCCTTTGTTGACTGTTGTTTACGTGTAGCACGAGTATGCATTTTGCAAACTTAACAGGTCTGCGTCGACTTCTTTCTGGACTGGAGAAGTCAATATTATGCTGGATTCGTGACAATGGGAAAAACTTTGCAAGTTCACAATCCATCTTTTCTGTTCTGGACTGCCCTACTGCAGCCTGCAAGGTCAAAAGTTTCCGTAAAATTTTTGGACTCAAAGTTCCCCCAAGACTTTGCTCACTCGGCAGCAACCTCCTGAGCGAGTGGATGGAATGACTAATAATGAAAGAGAAAGACAAGACCCTCTGCCAGAAGCTGTGAGTAGAGAAAAAAGGGAATTCCGCAGTTACAAAGAATGAAACAGAATGTTCTCTCACAGCTCGGTGAAGGAGATTTCGACAGAGTGAAAGATGGAATGACGAAGAAGCAACGGAGTTTGCCAGATAGATGGGACCATGGATTTAGGCACTTGTGAACCTTGGTAGTTCTGGTGGGCACATATCAACTGCGCCACAGAGAAAAAAGCCTGGACACCATCATCATCATCATGAACAACTTACATAAATACGTTTCAACAATTTATCCACACGCTCTCTCTTCTTGTAGAAGGTCCCAATGCAAAAGTACGAATAATGTATGTTGTGCATATAAAATATGATACATGCATGTTTCCCATACAATGTGTTTACGTAAGGTTGCATACGTGTTCCTTGATACTTGTATAAAAACGGTGAGTACGCAGTAGTAGTGGATTGAGTGGTAGTAGCAGAAAACAACAAACACTACCACATTTCACCATTTGCTTTTAAAGCACCTCAAAATCTAACCAATCCGTTCTTTTTCCTTATGATGTGCACCGTGTTGAGCTCTACGAAAGCAAGTCATTCTTACAGCGTGCATACTTGCGGCAGATCGAGAACATTATTTTCCCATTTGCAAAATTCGCAAATGATGCAGTACATGCGATACGTATACATTTGCTCTTTTCAGAGAAGGAAAAAAGAGTCAACTGCGACTGTGTGAACGTGAAGTGTTCTTTTCCTATTACACACTTCTTGCACGATGACGATGTAAAAAAACGACAAACAGCGCCGTCACAACGAAATGAAATGAGAAAAAAACACTGCGAATAAAAAACCAGTGAATTACAACTGAGAGTTACCAAGAAGCCAAGAATGTATACCTTACATGACAATCTACTAGGTAGAATCGAACACAAAAGTGAACAGCAGCGGTCATTGGAAAAACTGAAGACGAGCGTGTACTAAACGCGTGCCTGAGTCTAGCATCCCACATTCCTTCCTCAGCTACAGATATTATTTCGACATGAAAATTACTTACTAACATGTGGCGTGTTTTCAAGGGGAACGCAAGGGGAATCATTGTAGTCATAAACTGAAACTTGAAAAGAGTACGTACGCTATATGGAACGTCGATTTTCCTTCATTTCATTCTTTCATCATTCTAATTCTGATATGGAGCCAAAACATGTAGTGCTCTTTGTTCACGCCTATGGTACAAACTCCTTGAAAACAGAACTGCGATCTTTACCTCTCCACAATACTCCGCATCATCGTCTTGAAAAGAATGAGTCATGCAATGCAAATCAACAAAGAGAAGCAAAGCTTGCACGATTTTGCGAAGCGAATTCGAACCCAAATTGGATGATCCGCGTATATACGGTGTATCTATACAAAATTCGTGGAACGGTCATATATGTACTCACAATTTTATTGTTATTTTTACAGCTCCGGTTGGCAAGTCGGGAAGCAGGAGAAGGTACATTATGCCTGTTTATGTACCATCTGCAATTCTCCGAATACGAAGACGTGCAAATGTTAATTTGTTTTGCTTTGTTATTTTTACAGCTCCGGTTGGCAAGTCGGGAAGCAGGAGAAGGTACATTATGCCTGTTTATGTACCATCTGCAATTCTCCGAATACGAAGACGTGCAAATGTTAATTTGTTTTGTTGCTTTACTGTCATCCCCTCAAAAAAGCTTTCGGAAACCTTATATTGTTATACTACCTACAAAATACCGCTGAAGCTTGTGTTGTAAGTAGATACATACAAACAGGATCTAGGTAATGCACTCAAAGAAATGTCCTATCTTGTATAGGTACTATAGTCGTGCTGTTTTGTACATTTTGCAGTAATTGAAATTCAACCAAACCCCTCTATGACTTCTATTTATTACTATCAAACCAAAAGATTCCCTTCCTCTCTTTCTTCCCTATGATAAATAGATGCTCCAGTTTATACGACTTTAATTTTGTAAAAGAGTTCTTGATAAAATTGCCATTTTTTGCAACACTTGCTTGTGTCGCTCGATAATCAGATATTCTTCAGAAGCATGCCGGAGAGGCACAGAGAATCAGTATAGGTAAATGTAGGAGTGTCTGTGGATAAATCTGTAAATATAATTCATGAATCTGAATTCAGGAACCAGCAAAGCTACAGGAAGAAAAAAATGACAGAAAATCAAATCAAAACGCACGACGATATGCAATCGTTTTGGTTTAAATAACATTGAAAAAGACAGGTGTGTTCCTCCATGTCATCAACTTGAAGATAATGACATTGAAGAAACCCCACCTGTCTTGATGATTTTGAAGTTGCCAACTTTCTCATCTTGGTTTATCAAACCTGAAGGTGTATCATACACGACTGGGAAATGCCTGACACGAGTAGCACCGAGTAGCACGTTCCTTGTGAAATAATCGAAACCAGTTAGCTATATAAATTCTGACGGTTTCAAGTGAACATGCATTGTGTGCGTCCATACATATCTGATTCAGATGTACCGATTAAACGGATTACTCAATGATTCTACTTTCATTTGGCTTATCAGAGCTACTCGCCGGAACCATGTTATTCTAAAAGTCTAATATACCTCTATGTATCAGGATAACTGTAGAGACAAACTAGCAACCCCTTAGAGCAACCCAATCACAGAATATGATTCCTCATTCCAATTTATCGTTGAATCACCGGACATAGGGTCCGTCAACGTGATTCTTACTTACAGATTTGCACTATTTGTTGCCGTCTCTTTCTGCTCATACATTTACACTGTAAAATTCTCCTTTTTTTAAAGATTTGTGCAAGACACAAATATTGTTCACCAGTGAGCTCCAGTGGAATTTCCCACTTTCATCATCATCGCTATTCCACGCTCAACAGACAGCAGCCTTCGTAATCATACTTTGCATGTATCTCGTATTGTAATTTATATAACTGCGTGGCATGAATTTAAGCAACTTAACATAATTATTCAGGTGTGCTCTTAAACTTCTTTGAATGGCCTCAGGCGTCACAAACGCGCTGTATAGCCCTAACAATTTATTTCCTGCTTACATAAGACTGACCTCAACTGAGGTGATTCATACTTAATTACAATCTTTTCTGACGAAAGGTTTCATTTTCATGAACTTGCTGCTAAACTATCCAGAAGATTAAAAACATTCAATGAAGTGAGTGAAAACCGAAAGATCGAATGCAATGGTTCAATATTAGTGTCTGTAAATTATACAGACACGAATGACACGATACGATATCATTTATTTGAATGGTATCGTGCCTCACATAAATTAATTTCCAGAGTAAAAAATGATAAGCAAAAAATATCCAGTGCAGAACATAATCGAGGACACGACAGTCAACAGTTTATATACAATTGAACGTTTCTTGCTAAATCCTACATAAAGTATCCTGCAATTTGCAGCCTGCAACCTACAAATTGTAGGCTACAATGTTAAATTCAATTCACATTATAGGTTGCGGCCTTTATTATTCAGTGAATTGTGCATAAAAGTTTGATGTACAATTCACTGAATTGTGACAAATGGACATCTCGCCAATTATCATGACAGTAACTTCGTAATTTCAATCCACGAGCAATGGGTAGGTGATGTTTAAAAGAGTCGATCTGGTTAAAGGATCCTATTGCTTAATATGTCGCGTTTTCTTTCAGAGCAGAAGCCAACACTTAGCAAACTTATATCTTCCAACAACGTGGCAATTAAGTCCTGCACTTGCTTGATAGTGCTAATTTTACAATTTTAGGAAGAGCATACAGTATGCTCTTCCTATGATACCTATGATCCTATTAATATCGTATGCCATACGATATTAAATCGTAAAACTTTAAAAATTCATGTATTGTACACAAGTAAACAATCATTTTTTTAAATGCTACCCCGACGAAGACGAATGAACAATCCTGCATTTAACGAACATAATATTCAATATTTATTTTATTACCCATGCTGGTTGATGAATGTTCTCTAATTTACCTGAATGACAATGACAATTAGTAACTAAAAACTGTTGTTTCTTTCACCGATCTCTTCCGGTTCAACTATGACACACTTGAATCAAGCCTGATTTTGATTATAAATGACCAAATAAATTTGTCACCGCAATAACTCTTTCCTTTCAATTCTCCAGCAAGACTCACACAAACAAAACAAAACGCATTTAATTCACGGTCAACAAATATGAACAACGTTTCCCAGATGCACTCATCAAGGTGCACATGAGAAAAGCAGTGAAAAACAGCGGATTTTATTCGCTCCGCGTTTCAAATCACTCGATGGCTTCCGCGACATGAATACATTGAGCATGTGACATGTGAGTGAACAAGTAAACATTGATATTTTTATGTTTGCATTTGACAAGTGCATTGGCGAATGACGATCAACTTTTTAGTTGTTAGTCGCATTCCAGATCTTGTAATCGCTGCAATGTCACATTTTTTAAATCTTGGACAAAAAGGTCTTAAATTTGCTACTTTGTGTCTCTCCAAATCGAAAGAAAATTAAGTTGACAGTTCCTAAATTCCTTTTAAGTTCCTAGTTCTGGAGTAAAACAGGGTCAGGTCAAACTTGATTTGGTTTGTTTAGAACAGTTAAAATGTCCAGAAAGAGTGTAACTGTCCGCCATGGAGAACGGGTTGATTTCACCTTTACCGATGACTGGATAAAGTATTGTTTTGATAGTGACGGTGAGCTCAGTTTTTATGTGATCAAATTTGCATGCAAACTTTATGAAACAGTGAGGTGTATGTCAAGATGACAGTTTTTGTAGTAAATTTTGATGTGTTGTGATTTTCAGGTAATTACTCCAGACAGAATCTAAATCAACCTGAAACGGTTCCGAAGCGTAAGGGACTTCCACAAACTTTTCTATTTGATTCTCCACTCACTGAAGTCGGCTGCCTACAAGCTAAATTGATTGGGAAAGGATTAGCCGCAGAGAAAATTTTAAAGGAAGGGTTCCAGGTGTTTGTATCGCCAGCCCTTCGGTGTGTCNCCGAAGCGTAAGGGACTTCCACAAACTTTTCTATTTGATTCTCCACTCACTGAAGTCGGCTGCCTACAAGCTAAATTGATTGGGAAAGGATTAGCCGCAGAGAAAATTTTAAAGGAAGGGTTCCAGGTGTTTGTATCGCCAGCCCTTCGGTGTGTCGAAACAGCCACGTCACTGTTGAAAGGTACCACTACTAGACGACAAATTGCACTAAAACTCCCCAAGTTGGGGGAGGAGGGTAGGGTTGAATTAGGTTGGGGCTCAGGCCCAACCTACCTAAAAGCATCTTGTATGTGCTACTACTGTATACCAATTACCATTACCAATATCGATTTGGTGGATCTTTTATTTTACTTTATTTTCAACCTTAATTGTATTGACTTATAATCCAACCCTTCCATGCTTATTTTTTAGGAATGGGACTTGAAGGCACACCATTAAACATCGAGCCCTGTCTTTTTGAATTTACGAAGTGGTACGTAGGACACATGCCACACTGGATGACAATTGAGGAATTTAAAGCAGCAGGATTCTGCATTATCACCGTTAAACATCGAGCCCTGTCTTTTTGAATTTACGAAGTGGTACGTAGGACACATGCCACACTGGATGACAATTGAGGAATTTAAAGCAGCAGGATTCTGCATTAATGACAACTACGAACCCTTTTTACCCTTGAACGAGTTAAGAGAGGGAGAACCTATTCAAAATTATTACGAACGTTCCTACCAGCTAGTACAACATTTGCTGCTGAAAACGGGTGGGGATTCCAAATCAAATATACTTATATGTACATAATTTAAAAATGACAAGGACTGGTTGGTGCACCATTTATTATTTGCTGGCGTTTTTTCGGACAGGTACGAGCGATTTACTATTGGTAGCGCATGGATCATCTCTAGATACTAATTCTCGTCAACTGATGGGGAATTCTATTCGTAGCGAGCAGGAAATGTTAGGTGTTTTAAGAGAAATTCCATATTGCGCTGTTGCTGTAAACGAGCAAAATTCAGATACACAAAAGTGGACTCTGGCATCAGTACCAAAGCTACATATATGCCACGCTGGAGAAAATGATTTTGATGCCGAGAAAATCTTACTTGGTTAGTGAAAATAGTGTTAATTAGATTCAACTTTTGTGATTGACAAAGAAACGTTGAAAATGTTAAAAATATGTTTTAGCGAAAATGATATAGGTACACATATCACACATTTAAAACATTTTTTCTTTGAGACAGATAAGACTTCACACTGTTCCAAATCCACCAATGGAAACGTCCATTGTTCACATGAAACGAAGTCTAGGACAATTCACACATAAAACAACCTGCGCATCGCATTTTTACGC
>JAHZMW010001473.1:0-13543 GCA_027743745.1 Alloscopus bannaensis | reverse complement strand
AAAGATTGAACCTCACTATCATTATTACAGGTAAGTCAATTCACTCTCTGGGTTGAGCTGTCCGCTGGAAAAATTATGTGCATCTCTTTCACGAAATGATGTGTGCGTGCATATTTCCTTGGAACCAACTCGAAGCTCGTTTTCTCTAGATTCCTGGAATGTCAATCTTGAAGCTCGGTGAAGAAACTTGAAGCTGACACGAGCGTTTGTTAACGTTTTATGATGACACAGCAGAGAAGGGGGAATGTTCGTCGTAAAATAGAACTGGTTTCTGTCTAGCACACAACGTTACCCAATAATGAAGGTTTACGTAAAGTTCCGACAAGATGCTTTCCCTCTTGGGAGACGAAAAAAGATATTTTGCAAAATGCATGGTAGATCTATCAATTCAAACGGTTGTTTGAGAAATGTGTAATTCTATCGAGAACTCTAATCAAGTCACGACAATTTTCACCACAATTTTGTGAGAGAATGTGTTTCTTGTCTAAATTTCTTTTAAAAAATATTTTGTACAATTGAGTATCGGTCTACGTCAATGAGATTTCTGATTCATTTGTCATTGATACTTGAGAAACTCAAAATTGGCTGTAACTGACTGAGTTCAGAGTTTTTTCCAATCTGGTGGTGGCCTAAGTTAAATTTACACTCGCTTCCAGTATTTCTGCGACATAAATGTGGTGGAGTCCATTCAGATATTATACTCTCAACGCTCAAAATTCAAATAAAATTGTGACAAATGGGCAGCATTGGTCGACTCCTCGTGGCGCACTTTCTCTTCCTCGGAAGATAGTAAACTATTGGTAAACTATAAAAGGCGTACATTCAAGAACCGCATCTAATTTGACGACTGGCTTGGTTGGTCTTCCTATAAACTCTCTCTTTCAGAGCACTAAAGTTGCTTTCTCCAGCTGCGAGTTAATGTTGGGCGCAAGGGAAAGACAGGGGAAGAAGTATGAAAAATAGCCGGAGAGACAGTGTGTTGAAATGTGTGAAAACAAGAGAGCGTATGCTCTCTTAAGCAACACATCGACCATATCTTGGGCCGAGTCATATATTTGCTTGTCACAGACAATATAGTTTTATAACCTGGCAGGAGTCTTTCACCACTTTCTCCTCGTATCCAATCCACCACCACACAAATATCCATCCCCTGGTGACCATTTGAAATCTTGTCAGTGGGACCATTTGGCACATTCTGTGTGGCTCGGAATGGGCACATTGACTTTCTCCATAACCTCGGGAAGTAATTGGTTCCTGCTCACCAACTCTTTGAGTGTACTACTGGAGCGCCAAAGGTTTTACGTAGCACTCCTCACTGGTTATCTGCAGAAACAATGTTAATGCACATTAAGCATTTGCGCGTCACACTCCGAGAGGAACCGGGTCATCCGGAGAGGTCATCGTCGGGCGTTCCAATTGAGTCACGTAGTACAACACCAAGACGAAGTGGAGTGTTTTAAAGTGGACTTCCACTGGTTATTACTGTGAACCACGCAACCTCTTACAAAGTCCGCAACATGTTAAATTGGCCGTAACGCAGAAAATTGACCAGTTAAACAACTCGACTCACAAATGAACATAGAAAGGAGAACAAGGGGACACTGACACGAATTGTGAGTTAAAAGGATGAGAAAGAGGAACATTAGGGGATAACCACCACCCAAAAGAATAACGATCAGCACGAGAACAAACAAAAGCATGCAGTAATAAGAGCAGCGTCTATTGTGTGCATTGCAACTTGAGTAAAACAAAGGGAAATCATACAGATGGACTTTATCCTTGGTGTATGCAGCTATGGCTGCTGTTTCTAATCTTTAGAGTTTTTCCCCAACTCGTAGCAATGTTGAGTTTAATTTAAACAACCGAACAGTCAACTTTGGTGCATCCGGATTTGAAACAAAGTCAATATGAACGATGAGAGCTCACAATGTTTTGCTCAAATCTGACCTACAAGATTCCACACAAGTATCATATCGGTTCATTGAAAGCCGCAAGCAGAGAATGCAGATAACCACTACGAGAGTATCAACATGGCGAACATGCCGCCGATAAAATTAAATTATAGTCTGCTCTGCAACACAACAGCATGCAGCCGTCATATGGTGGTTTCCCAGCATGATCTACTTAACCAATCTTAACTTTCTCCCACTGATATACACTTGCAGCAGATATTTCCATTTTCCAGAAGTTGCTATCGCCTCTTATACAACATCTGCTGAACTACTTCCTCCGTGAAACTTCCGTCGACTAATAAAAAGGGAAACTCGATGTGCATGTTCCTTCAGTGTTTCATTATTTATCGACGATTGATTTTCTCTTACAATTATAATGAGTATTTACACCAGAGATACAGAAATAATAGACAAACGCTGGAAAGCTGCTGTCGTATTTCCATTCGTCCATGTGGGTGGCATATGTTTGATAACAAGAGGTGTTTGAGAGGTTTCGGTATTGTTTGATTTTGACACGTTAACCACTCTAAACGCCTGCCACACGCTCCTAGACGTTTCTGAGAAATACTGTCATTTTCATGAGCAATCATGGCAAGGTGTCCTAAGTCAACTAAAAGTCCTTTGTGTGCGAGCACATGTGTGGTGAAAAAACAATTAATAGCAAACTCCTGACATGTGTACACTTTTCCCATCAAAAGCACCCAAATGTTGGCAGGTTTACCAAGTAGGCGTGTCAAAGGAATTCTCTCGTGCTGCTGTGGTCTTTCTAACTTGTAATCCAGAGAGACGCTGTAGATGGAACCTCGTCGTTGTTGCGTATTGTAACTTAAATCACATCCAAGTCACCACCGATAGTAAGAACTGTCTGCCAATAAAGATGCAAAGATATACAAAGATGAACGAAGACTATTCGCAGGATGAAGTTGTCGTCATGTCTTGAGAACCCCAAAGGGACCATAATAATATATACTCTCGAGATTTTTTTGTGTGCAGCTCCATTTTACTACTAATCAATCACAAAACCATAGTACACACAACATGATTAACTGCCCCTGTTGAGTTGATGTGTACAACTACCCCAGACAAATCTCGTATATCATTGGGGGAAAAATCATGGCTCATAAAAACGAGCATTTTGTGCATACTCTTCACTTAAATCAAACAAATTATAAAACCATCAATCAACGCAAGAAAATGGAAAACAGGAAAAGTCGATTGCCAGCGAATAGTGTGTATAAACACCACGATTTTTTACAGAGGGGGAAAGTTTAGGGAAAAAGCAAAGTCTTGTCTCTACAGTATCCGAAATACTCAGTCACTCACTTTTTGGTGCAAACGGTCCGTCCGGCTCCCTCCACAGCAGCTGCTATTCTTTCGGTTTCCTCCATATAGCATCACCACTACAATCCCAACTCTCAAGAGTTCAAGAGTTTGTCAGCGTTTTTGTGAAATGCTACTATAGCTTACAACAGCATACCGACGCCCCCTCTTCAGTCTCTACGGAGTTGTATTGTTATTAGCATGTTTGAAGTTGTGATGAAAAATTATGTGTTCTATTCCACTTTGAGTATCAACTGGCCATTCGGCAAAGCCGCCTCTCTGTGTATTCTCCCTCAAAAGTGCGTTTAATCATGTTCACACTTTACAACTCTGAGATGTCAACGAAGCACAAAAATCTTTGGGCGAAAGAACCGAGTCAATTGACGTTGGCAGATTTATACGTTTTCACAGAGACAAACACTCTCTGGTCTTGGTGGGAAGCATACAAAGAGGATTTTTGAGAGTTTCACGATTTTGGGAGAGAGTTGTCTCGTCCAAAAATACATTGTATCCTAATATTATTTTCCAATCTCCAGTGTAAGCCATTTATATATTCAAGATGGACGGGAGGATCGAGGATCCATTTTCATTTCAGAGGGAAAGCCGAGTGAAAGCACCTTGCAGGAAAGTTGAAGTCGTAGCTTCTTGTAAAGCAAAATGAAAAAATGCAACCACTCTAAAGGCGAGGGGACTCAATCTCAAACATCGACTTTACAGAATACAAGTGGACGAAATGAAACGAAAGCGCAAGAAAGTCGATTTATAAGATCAACATACGTTCCTTCGTCGGCACACTGCTTCAAATAAAGTCACCACGACTGGCACAGTTGAAGTGAAGCAAACAAGGGGAAATCTAGCAAAAAAAGCATTTTCTTTCCTCTTGAGCATTTTTTTAGCGGGTGAAGAAAAGTTGACAGCTTTGGTATGGATATCTTTTTACGGCTTCTTTACGGCCGAGTGTGACATGACACTCGCGACGACGAGACGTTCTTTCAGAGATTTTAAGTACGGACGGATGAATATATAAAGGAAAGTGAAATATCGGACTATTCGACCACTTATTTCTGTCTTGACTTTTTTCTGTTGTCCTTCTCCCTGTTATCACTTGTCTTTCACTCCATTCTCCTTTCTCTTTTTTTCTTTTCTCGTTAGATCCATTGTTTAAATCTTTGTTCTCATGATAAACGACTGTGTTGGTTTGTAGATACACTGCGGTGTAATACTCGTGTACTTTAGGCACTTGTTCCAGGCTTTAGGGAGCTATTTTCAAGCACAAATGCAAGTAGTGACATGTACACTTATTGTTAGTATAGGAGTGCAAACACCGAAGGAGAGAAAGCCAAACAAACTGGGTAGCGTATGTGAGAAATAACAGCAGACGACTAGAAGCAAAGAACTTGAGTGACTGGAAATAGAAAATAGCCCCTGTCACCGTCAATGAATGCCTGTAAATGTAAGTGTTGAGTTCTCTGACATTTGACGATACCTAAGCAGCCCCGTAAGAGTGTGTTATTATGCATCATGATTATCGAATTGAAGCGGTTGTTACTGATATTTACGTAAGCATACAACAACCCCACATGCCAATAGCCCTTCAAGTTTAAACCAATCTTTAACGGTGTATCAAGCCCAATATAATGGAGCAATTGTAAACCATCATTTTTGAGTGATGAGTTTTTTTACTTATTAGTAAGCCGAAAAGTATGCTGATTTTAGCAAATCGTAACTTCAGCTAACTGTAACATTACTCAAATTTGGTTCCGTTCAAGATTTCATAGAAAAATGCGAGATATACAGTATGGCAGCAGCACAGGCTTTTTCCATATACTTTGGTTTAGCATTGTATTGCTAAACTCGATGCTTTTCTCTGACTCTGCAATGTTACAACTACTTGTAAAATAATCGGAAGGGACAGCGCGTAATAAAACTACAGATAAGAAACTTATAACCATGACGGACACCAAGAAAAGTTTTGAGATTGATCGCTTTCATCCAAAATATTGGGATCTCCACAGAAAGGCGTTATTTGCTTTCCTAAACTTTATGGACACGATCCAAAGAGTGTGTGTCCCCATAAACGGCATCTTCTCATTTATAATCCTCCCTTCCGGGCAATGCTGGAGGATCACGAGCCTCTCCATTGGTGTCACTGGAGCTATAACACTGATGCGAAACTATCTCGTGTCCGATAGTCATCATGAGCTCAATGACGATATGTAATAGTGGCCGTAAAGACAAAAGGGGTTAAATAAGCGGATGATAACAAACCAGTTCGTCCTCACCACTTTCCACAAGACACTTCCATCATCGCACACAACCGCTTTACTCTTTTTTTATATAAACACTATTCTCCGTATCGCATCGAGGCAACTTACTGTCTGAGGACGACATGAGAACGGGAGGTCGTAAAAAATCACGATACTCTATAAAGGAGAAAGGGAGTTTTGCCAATGAAAACTCTCGTAAAATGGACTAACTTTCATTTTGGAAACCGTACGATGAAACATAGAAAAAAAATCTTCCGCCACTTTCTCCGTACTGTAGTAACCACGTGTATCACATTTCATTTATAGATGTCAAGAATTGAGTAAGATCTATGATAAGTGAAAGGCTAATAAATGTAATCATGCAACAAAGCAGTAGGAAAAAGATTCCTTCTGATTGCATTTCTACTTTGAGGCACGACGGTGCAGAAAGTCGAACTCGGGATATGCAACCCTCAATTTCGCAACACAATGGAATGACAAAGTCGGAGAAAGCAGAGAGCAGATAGATGAACAGGAGACGAAAAAGAACGGAGAAAAAGTATTTGATTAGCCGGTTGAGTTAACTCTCGGTTTGTGATTCCATTAGCACACAGGATCCACATGACTGGCCAGAGGAAGCTCTTCCCGTGAAATGGCAAAAAAGGAATGGGAGTTGCAGAAGGAGGAGAAAATGAGATGAGAATGATGATGTTCAACCGAGAAAAAAAGGACGTCGCAAAAAATCTCAGCTCGTCACATCATCACCACAATATCCCGTGTAACGCCACCGTGTAAACAAGCATTGAATAATATACTTTTTCTGCTTTCCCTGAATCTCTGTCCCTTCCTGCTTTCTCCGCGTTACTTGAAGAAGAAACGGTTCTCTTCGTAATCGAAAGATCATGGTGAGTACCTTGCAACTCGATCATTGGATAGAGCTCCGGAAATATTGATGTTAAGCGATTACAGTCATCGAACTGGATAAAAGAGGTTGCCGGACTTTCTCCATTGGTGATTGGTAAAGGGTACGGTACATGCCAATCTAACGTATTTCCAGGAAGTAGGTGTCAGCTCAACGAGGCAACACTTCAACCCTCTACGCCTTTCCTCAGAAGTGGTAAGTAACAGTATGTGTGCGGTTTGAATCGTGATTAAAATAATGCAACTCTGGGGCAGGTTGTTACTGTGAATACTATAACAAAATTTATCAATAAAGATCAGTCCTAGAAAGTACTTAGTTGCTGTTCTTATTAATGTAGACATTGTAGTTTGACTGCTATTATATAGCTTACAGTTCGGATCAAATTACTGAAAATTCACATAAACCCTCTTGGGAGGCTATTTTGTTGTTGTTGCTGTAAGTTCGCAAACCTGAAGCAATATCTCTTTCAAAGTTTTTTGAGTATCAGTTTTGTCCCCAATGCGCCCCATTTCGGTGAGCGAATTCTCGTTCTCTCTTTGCCTTCTTCTTAAAACAACAATTTTTCGGACAAACTTGAGTGTGCTAAGTAGAGCATTATTATGGTGGTGGTCTGTTTGCCCATGTCGCCGTCTTGGGCAGAGATAAGGAAGTAACATAACAAGAACTGTCGCGCATTGCATACTAATATGCTCAAAGAGAGTGGAACATTTTTTAAAGGAGAACTCAACCGGAATCTCAATATAGATAAGCGTAAAATTTCTTTTTCAACGACTCAGACAATAATAGTGAGCATTATTTTCATACAAGTGGTGTAGTTTGTAGTTGTCGTATGATGTAACGTCTTTTTGACTGAGGCTTGCTAATGCGTGCAAAACGATGGTGAGAATGAAAATGTGCGCTTTACTCTTTCTTTACTTGAACATTCAAGAGAGGTTTTCCTAAATCAGCGGGAAAGATGTGTATTGTTGAATTGTTACTGTATACCCTTCGTTTGGAGTTCAACAAGAAATCCGTATTGAAATGGTTGAGGCACTATTATAACACAGTAGTTATGAATATTAAACATGAATGCAATGCGTGCATACATATTACGCGGTACAACGAGATCTAAAATGTATATAATCCGTATTGAAATGGTTGAGGCACTATTATAACACAGTAGTTATGAATATTAAACATGAATGCAATGCGTGCATACATATTACGCGGTACAATGAGATCTAAAATGTATAAGCTTAATTCTCGTCGTCATTTGAATGAAAAATGTGTACATATTTTACACAGGCTTATATTATATTTTACCCAGCTCTAAGCTGGGAGGGATCTCAGAATGACACGGTTTCACCCGTAAATGGCGAAAAGAAAGTCCACGAGAAGAGGATACGGAGGCTCTCTCCACCTAGAAAAAGTCAAAGCCAAATTATAAACATTGTTCACTTCGTCTACAAGACTACAATGGCTCCAACTCTACTATAGTATCTACAATGAGAGGGTGGAATTTTTAGTTGTGTTGAGGCATGTCATAATTTATGTGATGTTTCCATCGACAAAACAGTTAGGGTAACCAGCTTTTTACTTTTTTGCAAACTTTTTATACACTTTACCATTACACCACTACATGTGTGCTGTGAGCGTTCGTATATTATGCAAAAAAACGATATAATAATGGGATTTCACAGCGTGATAGCTTCAAAGATGGCGAAAGATGGAGAGAGGAAGTTTGTACTCGCTTTCTCCTCTTTTCCATTCTTTCTTTTGCCGTATCTCTTTTCTCTGAGTTGCCTTTCCTTTTGCGCTCTACACTAATATTCGAAAATTCCTCGGTATATATTTAAAGCTCCCATCCCCACTTATAGACGAGCATTGACTTTCTTTTATTACATAAACATAGCTTTGTTTGCATATGCCTTGACTCCGTCGCTCTGATCTCATCCGACAAGAGTGAGCACTGTGCACAGGCCTTACACCATATATTCTTGCAAAACTTTCACTGAAAGGAAATCATAACGGATATGAGTTTATATACTGTGCCAGAGCAGCAGATTATTGGTAAAAATGGGAAAATCCGTAGGTTATAAGCTCCCCACGTTTCGCTGTGTTGTACTAACTCTCTGAGAGAGTTCGCAAAGGTCTGGAGGAAAAGCTTTTCTTGCTGTAGGGCTGAAGAAAAGTCGACTTCACTCTACTCTTCTTGGCGAAATTCAAGAATCGTTGGGTATGAGTGAACTGATAGTAGTTATTATCTTCTTACAACACAACAAGACTATTATAGACGCATTAGCTCTTAATGCTTCTTTATTGATTTTTTACTCTCGCGAGCCAGCAAAAGCTTTGTGAACCTTTGTGATTTTTGAATACAGGACGACCGAGAAGCTTTGAGATTTCAAGAGACGTTTTTTCTCTTCGTTCAAGAGGAGGTAGGAATTTCACATTAGCTATGTGCTAGCTACTGTAAGCTTCCTGGAAAACGTTCACATGAAGGATTTTCCTTTGTTGACAACAACGCGAGTCTTTGTCGAGAAAGTCGTACTCGTATGAGTGAGCAGCATGCTTTGGAAATAATATTTGCAGTGAGGAACAGGAAAATGGGAAATATTTTCGAGATTTTCTTTGTCAATTTGGTAAAATTGATGTGAGTTTTATATGAGTCATTATGCGGGCTTAATTTGAATCAATTTGATTGTCAGTGTGCATCCAGTATGAATTCAGAAAATGTAATTTTATTTGTCCTCCCATCTCTATAAAGTCAGATACATTAGAGATAATCAAACGCGTCAAACTTCCTGCAGAAGTAATATATATAAGAAGTATATAATTTTAGGTGATATCATAGATTTCAACATCCTTCACTGATTGGCATTAGTAATACACGCATATTATGAACTCTAACCTTTATTTATACGTATATAACAGCAGAAATTATATAACAAGACAATGTACATCGTACGTTTCTTCCTGGCTGTATACTTCAACACGATTGATTACTTTTGTTACATTTCCTGCTGTCTCTAATTAAAGATTTCGGAATAATAAATATTTCTTACGGGTCCACTCCCCTTTTAAGTCTCTATAATCGTAGAGTTTCATATTTCCCACCCTTAGCAAATCAACGAATGAAGAGTAAGTATATGACGTTTGTTTTCATTTACTTAACAATACACATGAACAACCTTTGTATAAATTAGTATACTATTTATGTACCTATACATACATACATATAATTACAATATATGTCTCATCGTACAAATGTCTACATATGAAATTTAATAGTATCACGATCTCATCATTATTTTGCTCTTCATATTTGCTGCAGATATTGCGGCATGAGGTATGATATATACACACATTTTATGACATGGACATTAATGCTACTGACCTCAACAATAATATATTTGCGACACTATTGTACATTTCACTCTCTAGTACAAACAGCAACATGTACTAATATACAACTCCTATTTAAAATATTGTACATTAAGTTAAGTGTAAGTTAAAGCATTTAATAAAATATTTAAACAATGCTTAAACCTCTAATGATATCTCGTAGTTTACAGCTCTGTATAATTTATAATGTTTCTCCGCTAATTATCTACTTTATCGCTCAGGTCAGAATTAAATTTTTTTTAGGGAATCAGAGAGAGAGAGAGAGAGAGAGACACGAAGTGAAACATTTGGTAATAGCGACATTTTCACCCCAAACTTTAGCACAACTTGCTCTGTAGGGTTAGACATGAATGAAAACGCTTAACATCTTCGGTTTCTCATCCGTCTCTCTCTCGCCTCGAGATGGCGAACACTGATATACATAATATATGTAATGTGTCCACAAAGATTAAGTGGTGCTTGTGTACAAAAGTTTTATAGCAAAGGTATCCTATCATCTGTAAACCTCTGTAAATGCGCGTAATAATGCATCCCTTTTCTCCTCGTGCGTTGTACAGATAAAGTTCGACGAACTATTATTTATCATGTCAACTCTGAGGAAACTTTTGGTATTTTAACTCCCGCTTTGTCCACGACCGCTGACATAAGCCTAAAGCGAGCCAAGAGATCTTTGCACACGAAAATAAGGTCATCCGCAAAAAAAGACAGGAGAACACACACATTTTGCTTATATAAATGATATCCTGTTTTAGTCTGTCGAGTAGTAATTCTCGATTTTCTTTCCCGTTTTTTCTCTCAGATTCTGAAGACAACAGGAAAATACAGAGGTGAATGTTTTTTTTTCTTTCCTGAACAAAAAAAAAGTGAAAGTGAGACCAATGCGGGTAGACTCTTATTTATGAGAGTTTTCATTGCATCGAGCATCCTTTTTTTCGGATGCTTTCGTGCAGTAACTGAGGTTTTCATACGTAATAGTTGTTGATGGTCACGTTAGCCATTTTTCTCAGTTTTTTCTCTTTCTTTCCGTCTCACTCACAAACACCCAAACATTTCTTGACTGCCATGTATCGCCAATACAGATATGATACAGGTTGAGACATTACGAGTTGAACAAGTTTATTCATGGATTGTTCAACAATATTCTCTACGTATGGGAATCGTGGAGGAAACCTGGCAGGTGTACACAGGCTTGAAGATATCTTCAAGTGCACGATGCGGTCATCCATAGTAAAGAGATCGTTTCCTCATATTACTCCCTCGGTCAGCGACAACATATATATTTTCTACTCGCAAACCGCGACTTTCTCTTCCTTTCTCCTTAACCTTTCTGAATCATTTTGAATTGCACGACTAGTCCGCACACACAAACCTTCTATCACATTTTTCCAATGTGAATGTAGCTACAAAAAATCTGTGGACAGTGCCCATTATTGTATACGTTTCCATTTCTTGCTATACCTTCGGTCTGATATATATCATTGGTGGATGCCCCAACATTTTTGTAGTTTCCACAACTTCTCTCTCTCGCTGTTTCATCTATTTCCCTTTTTCTTTTGTTCGTTTTAGAGAAGTTGGAAAAGAGCCTATGGAATGTCTTACTTAGTTCATCTCATCGTAAATCCCGAACTTTGGCTTCCTCTTTGCGTACACTGCATTTCAAAAAAAGTAAACGGAAAGAAGTTCTAAAGGGTCCGACGGTGGTGATTGAGAGAGAGAGAGAGAGGAACAATTGTTTGAGAATTCTTGGCCCACGTTATTAAACCCGAGAAAATATCGGGTGGCCAGCTAAGTGAGCTGGAATTGTGTGGGAATGGGAAATGTACACGAGTCAGACATCGCAAACGAGCTGGAGTAATGTTGGGAATGTAGAGTACACAATATGGGCTGCTGTTGTCACTTGTAAATATGTGATCTTGTATAATTTTTACATGCAGCTATGTGCTCTGACCCTTTCTCGGTATTATTAGGCTTTGTGGCCGTCTTCACAGCTTTCTAACTTTTGAATTGGCTTCAAAGCGAGTTTAGCAGCGTGATGACCACTGAAGCGTGAAGCACACTGGAGATTTTCTTTAGAGCTTATTATGGTTCAGTGGAGCTCAGTTGGTTTCTCGTCCAGCGCGAATCATCATTTGGCCCTATATTTCTCGCAGAGATAAAAGTGAGAGTTCCACTGCTGAACATCATGTCCCCTTGAATGTGACAATAGTCTTTTTTGAAAAGACTTTCTAAGGTTGTTTATGTGATGGTCTTTTTTTCTAAGTACAGTTTTCATGCAAGTTTACTGGCACGCAAACAGCAAGACTAAAGTGGGCAAACTTGCATCAAAGTCATGCATATGTACTTGTACAACTTGCATGCAAGTGGTCTTCGAAAATGTTTATGGGGAAGGTTGTTTATGTGATGGTCTTTCAGCATCATCATCAGCGGTGAGTAGTCCTTGTTGCGAAATGTAAACTGACATTCATTCAATCACTACGACGTGCTAAAAGCCTTTCACACAAAAAATGCTACATCTATTATATAAGAGTACAGTGTATTTTTAGGATGATGACGGAACTATACCAGGAATTTTGCGTGAAATGCGACAGTAACGTACACGAAAAGGATTTCTCTCTCGAAATGAAATTATCTAGCGATGAGATCAACATTTGACGCTACACCAACATTATTACTACTCAAACCTCGATGACTATTATGGCTGTAGCTGGGAGCGGCACGGCCCCACGAAAGTAGAATGTAGTAGAGGATGATGTTGATTGCGAGAGTGGAGCACAACGTTCCACGTGTAGTGCTTGTAGCCCACCTGTGATGACCTCTGCTTGACACATGGTGGGAGTCCCCATAAGCTCTGGAAGTAGAAACGGAAACGGAGTAGCTGGCTTGCGTGATATTCAGCAGTATCGTTCCCTCATGGATGCCTTTCGTGTTTTTCACGAGGAACATGTACTCTCCGCCATCCTCCTCTGATACGTTGAGTATGGTGAGTACCGCGAGGTAGCAGTCAGTCGATCGGTCGCTTCCCTAAAAAACAGAGCAAAACAAACAATGAGAATCCAATCAGAATCAGAGGTAATCATCATCACACACAAAAATTACGGAGCCAATAGGTTTTTCTACTGTGGAGTAATTGAGAATCGTGTTTGATTTGCTAATAACACCTACTAATACGGAACCTTTGTGTGAGGGCGTTTACACAAGCCAGGTTTGGTTGCATGGTATTATTTTCACAGACCACACATCAGTCATTTTACTGATACGACATGCTGGTTTTGGTACATGTAAGCAGCGAAAGCGAGCCGTATATACCAGAGGCTTGAATAACGTAATATTATGTAACTCTGCTGACTCGCTGATTGCCGAGCTACGAATTTTCAGGCTTTCTTACGATCAAAGCATATTTCTCCTGGTTGACTGACTTTGAAACAAACTCGGTGCGGAGTTCATCAAAGATGACAGAGTCAGAGAACGATATTGATATGTAAATACATGCCATTTGTTACTTCCGAAAAGCATGAGTGTGTTACAGGTTTTCCAACAGACTTTCTTCGTTTTTCCAGCCGTGTAGTCTGGCTACCATCATAAAAACATGAAACAGCAACAGAGTACATGAGCGTTGGAGAGTGCTCAGGATGAAAGATACATATTATATCACATCGAAATCATTGTGCCCATTTGTCTCTTTCCTTACCAACACCGAAACCAAATCGAATGTACCACAG
>JAHZMW010001472.1:0-25234 GCA_027743745.1 Alloscopus bannaensis | reverse complement strand
AAAGTTAAAAGTGAAAACGTACCTGTTCATTCAAGTTGAGAGCTGGTATCCAAGAATTGATCAGGGTTATTTTATGATTTATTGCGACAGAGCTAGAGTGCTTCTTGGAATAATCGCGGTTTGGAACCGTACCTGCAATTTCTCAATGTCGCAGTATGACAGATTCTGGTAATTTATTAAACGCATCTCCCTACCAAGCATTGGACAAATGTAGTCGTGTAATTATTAACAATCTCTCGTTTATGATTGTGTATTAAAAGGGTTATTTTTGGAAGAGTATGATATATTATTTGTTTTATTTTCCTGAGCTACTTCAGATTCACTAAATTTAGCACGCAGTTCTTCTCGGCGCATTTCGTAACTCAATTGGATCCAGAAAAAAAATCGACCTCGTTTCTGTACCCGCCGTATTAAAGACATCAAATGTGCTTTCATGTTTTGTGTTAGGTTAGGATTCTCATGAGTCATCCCGATTTACTTTCTTTTGTCCGCTCAGAATGAAAATCAGATAACTCCTGTCTGCAGACCTTGTGATCCAGCGCCTCTCTTTTTAGATCAAGCCGTACATAACAAACTCGCTTTTAAGCCTCTCTTTGTCTCGAGACAGGAATGAATGGATTTCATCAAGAAAAAAGCCGTAGAAGCGTGTTCTTGACTTTTTTTGCTTGTAAACGCTCTCGTCAAGGATAAAAACAAGTGGATCAGACTATGGCTGAATGGAGCTCTTTAATAAGAAAAAAATCATTAAGAAAGTTGAGCTCAGCAAACTTTCTATCGATTATTTCTGCGCTCTAGCCGACTGTTGAAGATGTCTTTTCCAAGCGACTAGATAAAACTAAGGCACTCAACCAAAAATATTGGATGTGTTATTGACACCAAGTTCTGAATATAAAAATTCATAAGAATAGTCCGTAAAGTTTACACAATCGAATCCAAGCGATATCACACCTACTTAATAATTGCACCAAATCTTCAGCTGGCGTGTTGTGCTGCCTTCCTCGCATAAAGCTAATGATCACCATCCAAACCGTAATAGGATATGGATAACACAACCCAAATGTCGACGTGAGCGTAATGTTTACTTGCCTGTTTTTATCAACATTCACATTACAAGAACATTGCCCACATGCAAAAAGATGTCTCCAGAGACTACAGCGTCTGGAAAGCTAGTAGCTCTCTCTTAAAATCCTGTTCACTTTTACGAGTAGGCAGCATCCCTCTGAAATGTAGCAATAAATCGAGATTTCATGGTACGCATTGGTTCGCCATATTTTTCCTGCCTTTTCTCCACAACTACGCAGCTATGGTGCAATGCACTGGGACCCTTTTGCCAGCATGGTTATGGGCTGCTCATGAAAAACTGTGTCAGCGACTTTCTCTGCTTTCACTCTGATCTGATCATTTCCTAGGACTAGGCGGTAAGGTTTTGTGCAAAAACAACTTCCTACACTTTTTGTGTCATGTTGCAAGGGTGTCACAGGGGTGGCAAGTGGCAACTATCAAATCACTGTTCGTACAGTTCTCATAGGGAGGCAATAAATGAAAATCTCTTTTCTATACTTTCTCCACCACTTTCTATGTACTCCTCTGAGTAAGTTTGGGAATCAACTTTCTAACGCATACAACATGTTACAAAACAAAGAGTGGCCTTCTGTCCTACACACAGCTGCAGAAATTATAATATTCGCCAGCGCTGGAGAAAGTTAACTGGTCCAGCGTATTTCCTAAAAGACAACGCTACTATATATTTTTCCTTGAGTCATTGCACAAGCCAAGCTTCAAAGCAGACGCGCTCCCGTTTTTCGGTTGACTTTCTCATCCGTTGCTGAAGCGAAGTGGTAGGGAAAATGTATTCCTAAAATCTCTGGGGGCCAGCCCACTGTCGCCTCTTTCCCACTTTGCTCACCACTTTTCCATCTACTTCTCTACACTTGAGGTGAAGTACCGAAACGAAAAGAAAAAGGATGGAACCCTTCGCTGGCATCAACACTGGTCCAACTCTCGTCAGCCTATCTACTTCCTGCTGCTTGACTGTAATTTAAAGTGACTCTTTGGTCAACCGTGTAAACCAGCGTAAAATCCACTGGAATTGCACACTTGCCATACCGCATTTAAATGTACTCCTTGTAACTACTTTCTTGGCTTTCACTCTTTTACAGACTTTCGTCTCAGAGAACCGTTTTGAGAATCCTTCTTTACAAAAATAAAGTTCAATGGTTTCCGTCCACGTTTGACTACCTGAATACTCAAGATGCAAAATATTTAGGTTACCGTCTGTTTAGACAATATTCATTATTTTAAGGCTTACTTTTCTTGCAGATTTTTTTTACGCAAGATGCGCTTATCTTGCCAAATTTTAGCAATTCCATTGTACATTTTGTATTTTTCTGCATCCGTTCTACATGATGATTATGGCTAACAAAAAATATTATATCTTATAACAGATATTGTTTCATGTGACTGTTGTTTGATACCCGGAAATAGTGCCATCACTAAAGTTGTGTAACAGTAACACTTATGCACGTTCCAACATCGCCACCTGCACCACAACGAAAGCCTGCAAAAAGTTGTTCGTATGCTGAGCACGATAACCGCATGTCGCTATGCGGTTTATCGCGGTGGAGGTAACATACTCACGCATCAAGCAGTTACAACTTCACAGCCTTAGACTTGCATGCGGATAAATTCGCAAACGTGGAATGTGTACGTGAAAGATCGACATTTTTCAGAGTGAATCACTCCGTTACTTTTCCAAAAAGAATTTGGGATCTATTTCTATCCTTCCAAATAAATTCCTTATTAAAAAAATAGGTTCCTTCCAAGATACCTAGATTGAACTTGTATTAATTTGTATGTTAGCAAAACGTTAAATTCAGAATCAGCATAACCGAGCTCCGTTCATTAAAACACTTGATTATTATGCCAATTTACAAGTTGTATGTGTGAAAATGACAAACATTTAAGGAGCATTTAATGTATTATTTCGTGTTTTACCATTGTTTATCTAGCGCCCAGTTCTTATTCCACTTCATTGAGCGTTTCGAAATCGACTAGCCCCATGGCTGTAAAAACTTACGATGTTTCATGGTCTCTATTTTTTGCTTGTACTTATTCTTGTACTTTTGCGAGTACAGCGATGAGCTCTAAGATGGTAACAGTGTAGTAAAAGAAAGTGAATTAGAGAAAGTTTTCCTCGGTAATGTCTTTTTTTTTCTTACAACTTTTGCTTCCTACGATTCCGATCTTTGTACCTCTCCAGATTGCCTAAAGAATAGGTACTTGAGACTACCATTACTAACTTTCTTGTGCAACACAAGTTGAGCAGCCCTTCAGCTTAACGGTTGG
The DNA here is from genome assembly GCA_027743745.1 of Alloscopus bannaensis. Taxonomy (NCBI): domain Eukaryota; kingdom Metazoa; phylum Arthropoda; class Collembola; order Entomobryomorpha; family Entomobryidae; genus Alloscopus; species Alloscopus bannaensis. The sequence goes on along the minus strand of JAHZMW010001472.1, from coordinate 21,889 downwards.
GTTAGGAAGAATGGCCGTGATAAGTGTGCCAAAAAACTCCAAAGGATTAGCCACTATTTCACTTTTTGGCAAGCAACGATCAGCCATCTAGGTACATTCTGTTTATAAAAAACGCTCGATTCAGGATGAGATGTTCGTATTAACTAACAAACACTCTGAACCTAACAAGGGTACTCAATCGCTCACTGGATCATTGGATGCCATTCGATAACTGAGGATAATGATCGTATGAAATGTTCGTATTAACTAACAAACACTCTGAACCTAACAAGGGTACTCAATCGCTCACTGGATCATTGGATGCCATTCGATAACTGAGGATAATGATCGTCAGAACAATTTTCAAAAGGATGCCTCAAAGGATGGTCATGGACAAAGTAAAGGTTTTGAGGAAATGGTGCCATTATCAAAATGCAGGATTCTTATATAAACATTCCTATACTAATACATGTTATATGTATGCATCTTCCGTTTCAAATTATGCTCTGGGTCTAGGATGGAGAAAGTGAAAGGTTAAGGAGATAGTTTAAAGAGCACAGCAGCGAATCCATCGCTTTATGTGAACTCTTGAGTAGAAGCTAATACCATTTTTTTCGACCTACATAAATGTAACAACATCCACATTGCTAGTGAATTGCCCGCAGCTCATTTTCCATCTTATTACGTCTTTCCCTTTTTTCACGCTCACACAACGACAACCTTTGCAAAAATAGCGATGAGAGATTGTAAGGAGCAGAGAAGAGTACCTGAAATTTCCTCTGAATTGTCTTCCTCTCGAAAAACCACCCGAGTAAAGTCCCACTGATAATCTCTCCAATTTGAAAAGATGCATTTATCCTTTTCTTGTCACCCTTTCACACATTTTGTGTCAGACTTTTCTTATAGTTCTTCCGCATGTTTAGGTATATATATACATCGTTGGAAAGCTTGAGTTAAAAAACTGAATTGGCTTTTGCGCACTCGCTTCGTTATTTGGTGAAAAATATGTATTTTCTTTTCACATGGGTATTTTTCCCTGGGTAATTCATCCATCTTTTTCTTCAATTTTCTTTAACCTGTCTTTTCATCTCGAGCATCCTGCTCTTTCACCCTCTCTCCTTTTTTTGGAGATCCCACTGGATAAAGGAGAAGATCAAGGAAGTTCGCGAGGTGAAGGAAGCAAGCCTCTGGAATGGCAAGAAACTAGAAAATAATTCAGTCAGTCGAGAATCTAATGAGAAGCAGACTTCCAAAACTGTGGGACCTTGTTCGCACAAAAATGTAGCAAAAAATTTCACTCTAAAACGAGTAACTATATAAGCTTACAGAGTATATGGTATATATACCTTCAGACATTTTCATTATTTTCACGAGACCCCCAAAAAAATCTTCACCCTGACATGTACAAACCGGATAATATATTGGGTACGACTGAGGCAAAAGTATACTTGTTACGGAGTGACAGGAAGAAAGTTGGCGGAGAAAGTCGGGAGACTTTTCCAACTTTTTGGTATCCCTGTCTCGGAACAAAACGTAGATTACGCTTATCCCGTTTATCAAGGAGAAATGTGCCATAGAAAAATTGGACCTGTTTGTCCTAATGCCTATTCAAATCCACTGAAAAACTTCTGTAAACGTGAATAAAAACCACATGTACCCTCTTCTTAAACTATGAAACAATCTTTTTATTGCAGTGTGCCACACTGTGATAGTAGCCAAAACTTGTATTTTTATTCATAATAATATTCTTTCTTAATGAACATCCTCTTNAAACCACATGTACCCTCTTCTTAAACTATGAAACAATCTTTTTATTGCAGTGTGCCACACTGTGATAGAAGCCAAAACTTGTATTTTTATTCATAATAATATTTTTTCTTAATGAAGATCCTCTTAATGAAGGTAGACACTTAAAAATTTTACCCTCTTGTTTGTTCTAATATAATTATCAAATCTGCAAGGTGCTCAAGCAGTTCGAGGTGTTCAGGTGCACAAAACGTTCCTTATCATCGTCCTCTTCATTAAACTATGAATAGACGTCTAGTGTTCAAGACAAGGCTGAAATGAATTGGAGGAGTTCATGTGTGCAATTAAACGATCTAGAAAACATCTAAAGGTAAAGGTACATGTTCATTGCATGTGATGTGGGCATTTGCTCCGTTTTTAGTTTCAGCATATACAAAGGAGTAGAATTATTTTGGCGAGTCTTCAAATTCAGGATTGTAAGGTATCTGTAAAATAATACACTCTTGACTACACGAGATTTTGGACATCCAGAGCTATTCCATTAAATACGTTACAAAACGAGCAACTAAAATCCATACTTAGGCATAACATTCCAGAGTCACGCCATGGTGTAAAGTTCATCTCTCGTTTCTGGATTTGTAACCAAATATGGAATGTCGTCGGTCAACAGCGTCACAGAGATCTTGCTCAAAGAGGAGGAAGTTAAAACCTTTCTTTCATGTATCCACCAACGAACGAATGGGCAAAATTAATCTAAAGTAGAATGAAGGTAATAATAGTTGGATAAGACTCGGAAACTCACTCCAAAATACTCATCCGTTTCAGCTTGACTACTTTGGTCTTTTGTGTCGTATCATTATTACACGTGCCTTTATAAGCACAATCCAATCCTTTCTACCTAAATCTGACTGTCAGTGTCTTGACCTGTTGAAGCTGAATTGAATCACTTGGAGGAAATCGATACTAGCTTCCTTTGCAGAACGTAAGACTACAGAGAAAAAAGTGCTGGCTTTAACTTCATAGTTTTTAGTGGCGTCTGTTGTTTCGCTTCATAGAGTGTAAAGAGAGATTGTAGTGACTATTGAACTCGTTTCTGGTGAGTATCATCATTGTCCAGGTTTGACAAGAAAAGCCAGCTACGCCAGAAAATTATCGAGTACTGTTAATGGTGATGTTACCTAATCACGCAAATGACGAACCTCGAATTTTTTGTCGAAAATACTGTCCAAAGCGTAGAGCCGCTTAAATTACTCGTTTATATATTTATCCCTTGACTTTAATAAAATTTCCACAAATATCGATTATATATGCATACTTATGTGTATAAATTGGAGAAAAGGTAAAGGCTGATAAAAATTCATTGTGAAATTCAATCTCTTGAGGCTAGTTTCGTTTAAAATTGTCTCACAAGCACACACGCGTTCACATTTGCGACGAATGCGATTAGGTAACTTAAACAGTATATTACACGTTTTTACGCTTGCTTAGTTTGTATCCACCTCAAAGATATGGGAAAGAAATTCTCCAGTTGAGATGACTCACCTTCCCAATTTGAGAGGCGTTCGTGTTAGAAACTCAACCCAATCCAACCCACCACCAGAATCCACAAAGTATCCTCTCTAGCGTGTGAGCGTGTTGGTCTGGCAGGATTGCTTTGCAAGCGTAATCCTTTGTGAGGAAGTAGAAAGGGGTTGTAAAAAATTCAAAGCGATCGAGTCTCGTTAGAAAATTGAATTTCTTGTTCCAAGCAGAGCGGCTCTGTTTGTGCAAGTTATGCCTCGCGGAGCCAACATTATTTAACCAACGTCCGCGTCTTTTCCTCAAGGCGACCATATACAAAGAGCAAGTTGAAATACGATTTTGATCCACTTTCATTCGTTAGACCTTTCACATAAAGCACAACGCTGACCGTGTGCACTTTGATGTACTCTCATGCAACCCGAGAAGAAATTAGTTACTATATATTTATGTGTTTTAAGAGGGAGTGTTGTCGAGAAAAGAAAGCTGCTAGCTCAGCCTTCCTAAGCCCATTAGTTACTCTGGTGTGATGTGGTAAATCTAAATCTGTGTGTGGTAAATCTAAATCGTGACAGCAACTCATTCTTTACGCTGTCGATTTTATGTAGGCTCACAACGCGAAGCACCCTTACACAAATGTCGGAGATAAGATAACCTCGAAATTGTGCTATGCTACGGGAGTATCTACAAAAAGCTGCGTGTGACGCAGGTGGCCTTGGGCAAAGTTGTGCAAATACGTTACAAATGGGATGACAATGTGTGAATCTCGGAGTTGAAAATCTGCTTATTCTGCAAACACGACAATGCGCCATTTTTTTGGTGTTTTTAGAGAAATTGTTTGGCAGTGTTTGTGGCGCCATTTGAAAATAGGAATTGATTTCAAAACATGAATGTACGTTTTATCGAATGTATATGTTAAAATGGAGTAATGTAAGATGAATAATTAGTAATACAAGATTTGTCGAGATTAACAAAATAAAATTACATATTCCGTCGAAGCAATACATAGACTAAACAGAAACCTGCGAAAATTATCCAGAACGGATATCCCTTCAAATGTATAAACTTTCGTATCAGATTTTCACTTCCTTAGCTAATAATACCATTCCATAAAGCACGGAAAGGAAGTTGAGATCCCCTATTACAAATACTAAATTATATAGGTATGTATTCTCCCTATTTTTGTTTCAAAATACACAAGAACTGCTAACAAACTGAAAATGATACTTAAAGACACATTGCTTGCGCAATGCCATTAAACTTTAAAGTCTCCAGATTTTATAATCAACAGTCTGCAGTGTTGCACAAAAGTGTAAATCCTTTTGACTTATATGAAAATTTTCGCAGGAAATGATGATGATATCGCATGAATGAATGAATGAATAGCTAAATTCAACATCAAATTTTCACCAAGATCTAATAACATAATCCATATTTTTCTGCAATATACTATATCCAGTACCTGGATGACTACGTACGAAGATTCTGGTTTTACTCGCGTTGTAACAACCATCCCAAAGACCCCACAACAAACAAACACCGAACTAGATTCTCAGCTCTGGTGCGATATGTGTACGTGCAGCTACGTATGATAATCTGCAAATGCAGGAAGATGCAGCAGCTTTTCCTTCTACTTTTTTACTGCACTGCACCACTACCAGACATTATAAGATCACTAATCTTGTATAAAAGGAGCACAGAAAGATTTGTGCTGTACAGTCGTATAAAATTCCAGCTCCAGCATTATTATGGTGAGCACATGAAATGGGATTCCAGTGTCAAGTGTACAACACTATGCGACCACACAACAATATGGCTTACATTTTTTTCTTGCATGCTGATCTGCTCGCATATTCATTTCCATGCAACTTGATCCATTAATACCACAGGAAATGGAGACGAAGATGAGATGCATGCGTTGAATTCGGCACTCAGTACGTAAATGAAGTGACGACGGAAAAACCACCAAATGTTATTTGTGAAATCCTTGACATGAGTCACGGCTGGAATGTGGAACATCTAAGCCTGAAGCGTGCTATATGAGAATATTTTATAACAACAAGAGCCCTGTTGTATAAAAAACCATGTTTCATATTTAAGTAACATGTACTGTGAAGTCAATCGGCCAAAAAAACTCAATATCCTGTTGAAAATGACTTTTCTCTCAAACATCAAGAATTGAGTCATCCACAAGATAAATGGTATTGGACACGACTCCCACCAAAAGCCAACAAGACTGATTTTTGCTCTTTTCCAACAAAATTTCTATGTTTGAGCAGTTTATACTAATAGGGCTTTATGGTTGACAGGCTAAACCCCCCTGATGAAATGGACGTGTGCATTTCTCTAGTTTCTCACTCTCGAAACCGTCACCAACAATTTTGTACGCGTCAAGCACATTTCTCTCGTAATTAGTGTTATCCAAGGAATAAGTGTTCCAACTGTCAAAAGAAGAGACATCCAGTCACAGAGGGAATTCCTTTGACATTTTATTTGCTAAATTTTTTCCAAGTCATGATGCGCAGCCCGCGACTCGAGGACACTTAAATGTCCTAGGCTCTTTTTATGGGGAGCTTTCCACTTTTCCGAGTAATGAACCAGTGGTGCGCGCTCATATTTCTGGCATTTAAGTAATCATCCGCACAATACCCTCTGAAAAATGTGGTCTCCTCTTTGAGAGGCGAGAGGATGTGAACGTGTTGTATCATGGTATCATCATTGTGCACGTCTCATATCCTCACAAATTTCTGTCATGCTGTGCCTTTCCTCTGCGAAATGTGTCATTCATCAAGCTAATCTTCTCATAAATTTCAAGCCTTTCTTCAACCCTTTGGCCAGCTACACGAACCAAAATGTCAAAGCGTCATAGTCAAGAGGGTCTAACAACTCGATCGTCGCAGTGGAAAAAAAAGACTGGGTGAATGTACCATCGCCATAAATGGTACTGAGACTGGTTTATGCTGTCAGCAAATAAAAAGTGAGAAAACATTATATGTATATACTTTTATATGGATGTTTGTCATCATTCATGTAACAGAACCAGTCTTCAGGCTTTACTCTTCCTAATTATGACTGCATCTGTACATGTATGAAAATTTCAGCACTACTTCACAATTATAATGAAACGCCATACCCCCCACAGCCGTCAATTGTAAAATATGCTTTCATACTGCACGTCCTACAAAATGGAGGCTTGTTAAGGATGCTCATTCTGCTGACAAATCTCAAGCTTTATAGTATTGTAAAGGCAGAGTTGGAAGTTTGTCATGGATGAGTTGAGTTGCTGGTAGAACCAATGTGGACAAAGTTTACGTGGAATTTGCCACAACCTCTGATTATGTTCGGTCAAGTAATTCATTGCAGAATTGTGGAGTCTTTAAATATTAGTAATATGCAAGCTCATAAAAACGGGTCGGACTTTGTAAAATTCATTCTACATTTCTTGAGTTTTCACTTTAAATGTAACGATTATTTGAGGATACGAGAAACATAAATCAACCCAGAAAATAAGCATCAATGGTTGAAACGAGAAGAATGGTTTGAAAACTAATCGTTTCTTTGAATCTTTTGTACTCACGATATCTTACGTCTTTGAACATGGTTTTGACTGGAGACCACACAACAACACTTTCTAAGAAGAGGTTATCATTCGAAGCAATCCACAAGTCCTGTTTTTTAACCATTCGTCCATATATGGTTGAAGCGAGTGGGTCGTTTTGAGAATCCATACTGTACGTCAGTTATGAAAGGCAAAAGTACGACTCATGCACTTCCACATCTTTTGTAACACATTAAAACAGGTCAGAGTAACACTCCTGATGGGACATGCTATGAAAGCTTTCTTGAACATGAGTAAGATAGATTGGTGATGCTGTGTTGATAAATATCATCATTCCATATTTAGCATGTAAAACAGTCTTTTTTCCTAATCTTCCTCACACGATCTTTCGTATTTGAAGTCAATTGAAAAAGCCAGCAGAGCCATGTGCGCAGGGTTTGGGAAGCACTCAATTAGGCCTCTCAGCAAGTCTTAAATTCAGTTCAGACCAAAAATCAAGAGTCTTAAGATGCACGAGGGTGTAAATGATTTAATGACATCGTTTCCTGCAGCTTGCTTTGAAGTACGAATTTTCTTTATTGGGTAGGCAATTAATTAGTGAAGAAATCTGCGAGCAAGATGTTCTGCCAAAGGGCCAGCTGCGCACAGACGTTAGATATTGCAGATGCATGAGCAGATAAGTTGCCTACCACCTCAACTTGACTAATTTCAAGATGAAGATTGACCGAGGGTGGAAGCAAGCTAATGAAGCGCTGTTTCACATCGCATTTGAACACTGACCAAAAAGCTAAAGAAGACTATCAAGACGCTGTGTTGTATGTTTGTTCTTGGTGCTTTACAGCAATAAACAAAACTTTCCATCAATATTTAGATCTGCATGCATTCGTACCTTTTAAAATTAGTTGTACAAATGAAGTCATAAATTGTTCCAATCATTGGCTAAGATTTTACGTAAGTAATATCTCTATTAAAACCTTCATTTGGAGAATTGTCTCTCAAATTGGGAGCGTGATTCTACAGGCAGACTGCATCTACAATGTTCCATTGCAATGATGGAGGTTTTTTAATTAAGAGTTTATATGCGCAGAAAATTTACTTCTATCCCACAGACAATAAAGTGTAAAAGTGTTTCTTGTAGGCTCCACTGGTTTACTTTTGTTTGTCTTTGCATGTGACGCTGTGGCTCGTAGTATTGCAACTTTCCCCTAGAAGTATACGCAAAATTGTCCAACATTGAAATCTAAGTGTTTCACACTCAACCGAGTGTGGAACATTTGCACTTCCAGTCGACTCAGAAAATAGTTCATTTCCATTTAAATCACTGGAATTAGTGTGGATGTTTGAAAAACGGCAATTTCATTGAAATAATGTGCCACAAAGAATACCTTCACACAATGTAAAAAATTGCTATTGTCTTTCATTGTCTTTATGGTGGCGTCTATATCTTTTCTCCTGCTGATTTTACATGACATATCGACTATGTTAGCAGCGATTTAGTTTGAAATTCATCTATACACCACCTCAGGTGTAGTCAGCAGTGCAACCAAGAACACCACACAGGAAATCACGAAGTCCATTGAATAAAATTAGGCATTTCTTTCTCTGATCTTACAGTCCTATCTATAAGCTCTCCTATATCCATTTTCCGCTTCGTTTCGGTTTCAGCTCCATTATTTACCAGATTACACAGTTTCGTTCAATAAATGCCTTTTCGCCCTTCCCTCATATCGCACTCATTAAACCACTAGACGTCCATGTTTGTAATAAAAGTATGGAAAGTTGGAAAGCAGGTTCATTCATGACCTATGCTATGATTGTGTATACAGCTGCGTGCTCACTCAAATATATGAATGTACCTTCAAATACATATTACACAAGTACGCCTCCAGTGCCTACCACACACAAGTGAGAAGTTGCAAAAAAGCAGAAATGTTTGTGAAAACTACCCGGAAATAGGCCATTTCTTGACGTCATATGCTTCAACAAGCAAAAAACACATGAATACGTATAAGATATGTGGGGATATGAAGGGTTTTACTAGTGGATAAAACGCAAAGTTCTGGAAATTCGCAAAATGTTGAGGAATAGTGCGAATATAAGTAAAAACCCACATCGTTTTCTCTTCAGCTTAAAAGTTAAATACAACAAGAATACAAATGTTCGACGTTCACACAGAAGTGGGCTTGATGGTCGACATGACATGCACACAAACATGTGGAGTGCTCTACTCAATCCATGCTCATGATGACCGCATGGATTTATCTGGGTTGAAAATCTGAACAAAAATATTAGAAAAGTGCCTGCGGCGAGTGTGAATATGAGTGTTTGTCTCGAATCAAACATGGTACAATGGACTGGCGCACGCACAAAGCATATCTAATTTTGCCTTCTAATTTGATGAAGGCTTTTCCGCTTTTTTGTCAAACAATAAAGCAGAGACGTGGTTTATTGGTTAATTTACTTTGGCTGAATTGTGAAGGTGACTTCGTCATGAATTTATAACAACTTTCTCGATAAAAAGGAACCGAGGCTTTACTGGACTCATTAATATGAGAAAACAAGTTCAACATCACCGATGCAAATCTGAATTGAAGCAATACCAACCTATTTATACGGAGTCGATCTTTATTACGATTTCGCGAACTTTGCAGGTTGGGTCTAGTGTGCGAAACTTTTTGTAGATTTTTGTGTGGCTTTTTTACTCTCAACAAAAATCTTATTAAATAGCGAAAGGAAAATGAATGTTCTCAATATGACGCATTGAGTTAGAGATGGAGGGAGAAGTCAGAATCTTATATTGTCGTGATTACGAGCACAAACAAACTCATTAAATTCCTTTGGAGAAAATGGCTTCAAGAGAAAGGAGTGACAAAGAGAAATGAATGCGCTTGCAATAATTTAGAATGCCTATTTCAATCTTTTTAAATCTGCCGAATTACTTTTCTGCTTGTCTAAACTTTTATTTCGCACATTCAACACTATTTTTAGTCAGAGTGATGAATGCTTATAGGAATGGATGAGTACTCAAAAACTTTTGTCTTTGTCACGCCGCATTACGCGAGAAACAAACTGGCAAATTCGATAGCAATTTTCGTTTTCTTCGGGCGTTTTTATGAAAGTTCAAGAAATTCATAACATTTGCATAAGGCTAAGCATCGCTAAACTAGTTGAAACTTCGTAGTTGAGCATTGGAATTTTAGAGTATTAGTTTTTGAAAACGAGAATGAATTCGTAAATCTCCAACTCTAACCAATCCTTAACTTAGAAAGAAATTTTTACTTTCGCGTTTTCTTCATTTGAACCAAAGTGTAACCGAATTTTAAACAGTAAATCCAAACTTACATTATTTGCCACTAACTGCACTGAATTGCGTATGAATTTTAGGGTCACAATAGTACGAACAACAAAATCTTATTATGCCTTTACGGCGAGACGATGAAGTGGGAAGTTCTGAGTGTGCAATTTGTCAATCCGTTTTCTAACGAAATGAAGAAATAAATACAAACTGATTACCTATTTGTTCTCATTACTCGCTTCCAGCACACTTTCCCATTTGACAAGCCCATTTAGAGAGAAATTAGGAATGAACTTTTATCGCTTTCCCTTGTTTAATCTGTACCAAACTCCGTTCTTCACATTAGTTGTTAGTATCGCAAGCAAAAAGTTTTTATTTATGGAAAATTGGGTCAGAATTCTGCAGACGAGGAAACTACTGCCATACAGCTTTCTCCTTCGTCATTGTTTAGTGATACACAAAGAAAACAAGATAGCACTTGTCTTTCAAGTGTATCGCCAGGAGGTGAACGAGATGTATTCAGCGGTGTATTCAAATGTGAAGCGAAACGAGTTTCCTACACACCTTCACACTTTTCCTTACTTTCACTGAAAAACAGCGCGAGGCAAGAGAATTTGGAACATTCATTTTTCTTTCGGAGTCTGAAATGAAAATTTGGCATACTTAAATTGTTCCCAGTTCTCTTCGATGGAACAACACCGGTTTCCATTTGAGAATGGTGTAATCAGCGTTTCCCATTTTCCCTCCGTTTCCTTTTCGACATCATCTGGTGAAATGCCTCGAGATCATTTTCTTCACGTTCCTCTCCATTTTCAATGGAGAAAAGTTGTGTAAGATGAAATAAAATGTGAGATGAAAAGTACAAGAGTATGAAAAAAGGAAAAATGTCATCGTTTTTCTGCTCCTCTTAAAAACCAAGGCCGGTTTGTCAAATGTCTCGTTCTGAAATGAAAATGGGCTTTGTAACTTTTGATTACTTATTATTTGCTTGCACGGTGTTTTTTGTAAAGAACTATCCTTTTATTTCATGTTGTAATTTTCCTGGTAGCGGATGGGGAAATCGAAATCTAAACAAAGTGTGTCAATTATTTCCCAGTGCACCTTCTTGCTTGCAAATGTTGCTATTTATAAAAGCATCTACGTATTCGAATACTTTTCAAAGAAAAATATTTTTAATTTCATATTTGCTAAATTGAGTTACGTACACAGCTCTAAAAGGTTTTAAGGATTTGCGTGTTCCGTGTGTCACGATGAAGTGTACTCTAGCTGGATTAAGTGACACGCTTCACGGCTCGCTGTAAAAGCACTTACCAAATTTAATCAAGGCTTCAGGCTGGAGCCTCTAGCATTTTTGCGACTGTGCAAAATAATATGACGTGTATGATGTATATTATCACATGTCACCATGCTTTACCGAGCTTTTTTTTCTGATTACACTTAGGCTTTCAGCAAGTCAATATCCACTTGAGAATGCTGAAATTATATTTAGTTCTGTCATCAGCTTTCTCTTTACTTTCATTTTTGTAAAATCCATTCTCTAATCCCAAAAGAAAGGCGTTTTTAACAAGAGCACAGACTGATGCTCAAAGACAGAGAAGCAATGATGCTAAAATATTGGGATTGTATTTCACTTAGGTAGCTTCAATTAGAGTGATAACATTCATCTGGAGAAGAATATGAGCGCTTCTCTGTGTTTGGAATGGCCTATTTAAATTGAGTTACAATTTATAGCGTTCTATAAACTACTCCACAGGGACACAGAAAAGACGTCAAAAAAGAGAATGTGGCTCCCACACAATTCTCTCTTGAGAATGCTATTTCACAACTCAAAAAGGCTGAGCTCCAACCATTGCAGTTATGTAATACTATTCCCTTTTGGTTTTGTGTGGAAAGAACTGTCAGTTTCTTGCATTTTCGTGAATTATGAAAGCACTTTGCATACATATGTTATTTCGAACGTAATGCCCTCCGAGATGGGCACAGACATTTCGAGGATTATTTCCAAGAGTGGGAAAAATGACAATGAATGAGCCTCATATTCCTAATATATCTTCAACTTCGCATCTGCTCACACAGTCAACCACAGCAGGTGTTCTGAGCATGCATGAGTGAAACAAGCTAAAATGTCACATTTTCCACGAGAATGTAAAGTTCGTGAAAAGTGAAAGCATAAAATATGCTCTAAAGAGGCACTTCCCCACACACTAGAGGAAACTGCCCAGTTTCCCAAAGACAAAGAAGCGTGTAATTGTGAAAAGTATCTGTGAAGCATAGTAATAATAATATTTTCTCCACCACACTCCACAAGTATTCCACAAAAGAGGAGATGCATAATAATATTATATCCTCTTTTTCTGTAATGTTTCATTTTGCGCTCTGTAAAATCTTTATGGGATAGTAGCAAGCAGAAAATTGAAACTTCTGTAAAAAGTCCTTGACTCACTTTCACCTTGAGTATTAGAAGGAAAACAGTGAGTTTCATGAGAAATTCAAGTTGGACTGTAAAACTCGTGAATTACTTGTGCTCTTGATGACTTGATATTCTGCGCACATCCTTGTCTTGCATCACACAAGCATCTTTGTAATCATGCTAAATGACTCTGTTTTTACTCGGAGACGTCACAGTGGCATTTGGAGTTGTATCATTCATAAATAAGTGCAAAAGTTCCCTGCGAAATTGTGTGCTGCATTATAATTTTACTTGACTCTTCTCATTTACCTACCACAAACAAATGCGCATTACAACTCTTGCGACACTACTCTCTTGCTCATTTTTGTGACTTTCACAACTGAAGGATAAGGGAAGCGTCACAAAACAGACCAAATGTTTAGTGGTTTATTGTTTCAAGAGATGTGTTCCATATTGTGTTCACATTTTAGTATTTGGCTTCAACATATTTTTGGGTTTCAGATTTGATTGGGGCCACTCTGTGTCATATTCTCCATGCTCAAAAGCTTTCGCGTTACACATTGTTCACAACTTCGATTTCTGACCATCTGCGTTTGCCACATCTCCACATAAACGGAAACGCTTTAAACTGAGATGACTTTGCATGACCTCCTTTTCCAATTTTAGAATCGCAACATATTCCTCCGACTCTAAAACTGCGAGAACGAAAGTGGAATGTTTCATATCTCCATAAATGTCCACTGCGAATCCATTTTTATACTGGAGCTCTCCCATATTTAATCTTACCGTATATCTGCTCTCTGACCGACTTTATACGAAATTCAGTGATGCAAAGGAAATTCGCATGTGGAAGATTTTTCTCTCTTGATTTTATTACAACTTTTATATCTGCCTGAGTAATCACAAGTTGAGATAAACGGTACGAAACACTTGAATCTGACATCGAAATAATACGGCGAAACTGAAACTGTTGAAGACATATGCGAAAACTACGATGCCTGTAACCACAAGCCTGATGCTCCATTCATTTTCATGCGCATCACCGCGTGCTCTCATGAAAAAGCAATACGGAACTACTGACCCCGTATTATTCAATACGAAGAGATGTCAGACACAGGAAACTTCTTGTGTCAATAAGAAAGGATTTACTCAAAATTCTCTGGGGTCCCTTACCTCAAATGGGAACAAGAGCCTTCCCAAGACCTCAGCAAAAAAGCGAAAACCGATTGTCGGGCGCTGTAATATCCAGACCATAATGCCCCTCTGATTCGTTTTGTCAGGGCATTGCTTTCTGGTGTAAGACAATTCCCTGAATCCCATTTGACATTTTTTGGATGAACCCGAGCAACATGACAAATATCTGAAGGGAAAGAGACTAGTTGACTTGATACAATGTCTAGACTCCTATTTTAACAGATTCCCCTTCGCTTGTGCGCCAGTTGAGCCACAAAATTGTGGAAGAATGCGGACATTGAAGGCTCACCAAACTGACGGTTACACTGTTCATAAAACCCTATTATATAAGACAGGAGAAGATTTTCACAAAAAAATCGGGCACAAAGACGATTTGTTTTGACGGGATACAATATCCGTGAAAATAGAAGCAACTGTGTGAGCGCACTGCGCCAGTTTCTTGTTTAGCCAGGAGTAAACTTTCCAAGAAAAGGATCAAAGTCTTTTTCAAAACCCTTCCGGAATGTCAACTCGGAGAATTCGTTCAAGAGTAGCGTCAAAATTTGTGGTTCTTTGAATGTAATTTGAACAAAGGTTTTCCACCAAAAGATCTGAAGTATAATGGTCTGATTCTAATATACTACATCTGTTTCAGATATCAGTCATCCACGGCTTCATTCATGCAGAATAACCCGTCGGTCTGACTGGAATTATATGATGTGACATAAAGTAAATATCCCCATGAATTTGGCTAATATTTAAAGGTAGTCGATCGAACACCGACGAGCTGCACAGTCTTGCCGATAATTATTTCCAGTAACACACGTCGGTATTTGTTAAAGCATAGGTTGTAAATCTTTCTGGCTTTAACAATACAGCGAGTTTCGACTTTAAATTCACAAAAAAAAGAAGACAGACCAGTACAAAATTAAACGGAAATTTATGTCTTGAGTACAATCAACCTGTTATACATTGTTACTATTACGCACATTTTCGTTCCAGCCCTAGTGTTTGAAAGCGTTTTCATAACCAATCTCTTGCAGGAGAATGTGCGGACAACGGTAAAGCACGGGTGTAGCATTTTCATATTACTTTAGCCTTAGCCCGATGTTCCCTATACACTGTTTATTCTTAATTAGCAATTTCACCAGCACGAGAATTGCATGAGCACCGTGAGTGAAAGCACGATTATGCTGATGAAGCGCTATGATGCATGATAATACCACGGGGGAAATCCACAATGCGAAAAACGCGACCATAATGTGCTTCGCACATTGAAGAAATTACACTATGACTAGGCTTCTTTTACGTATTTCGACATAATGTGATGTATATTTTGGTAGGCCTACACTTCTTGGAAAAGCTCTCGTTTCTAAAGCGGCATGAAAAACTTACCTATGTATATACCTCGCTTTCACCAAGATACAAAGCAGCCCTTTCAATACTGACGTATTATGGATGCATTTTATACTTGATTGTAGTCGAAAAGATGTAACGCACATGTACTCGGTTTTCCCCAGAGAAAGCAACCGTTTTAAAAAAGCGGAGAGAATGTAAGTACGTTACAGAATATCGCGCGGAAATTACTTGTCTCTGGCACGAAAACTCGTCCACCACAATATACATGTATGTCTAATAGTTCTAACGTAATGCACGAAAAAACAACCATTTCTCAACTTTCTTTTCTGGAGTCTTGCTAACTAACTTGATAATGTGGAGTAAACCAAGTAAGCTCTCCAGGCTTGGCACCAGCCTCAAGGTCCTTTCATTGCAGTCTGGGACATAAAAACAAGTTTAGGAAGGCGCTTTTTTATATATCGTTAGCTGAGTCGCACGAAAGCACTTTCTACATCGGCCATTCGCACGAAGAGTAATGAAGCCTGTCATTATATATAGTGTATGATGTATAATGTATACCATCTAAAGTACGTGTAGTACCTATAGTCGGCTGTTTGCACAATTTGCAAAAATACCGAATAAAACGTACATACACACTATCATACACGTTTACTCACATTTTGTATAACAACAAGGTCTTCATAATGAGCCATTGTGAGACGTAGTACATCTCTGAAGTGTTGAATACTGACGAGAATATTATTACTCTCGGACGAAGCTTACACTTGTTCTTACCATTACTTTTCTGCTCCTAGGATCAGGCAGGCTACTAAAGAACTCGTGGACAAGAACAATAAAAACCAGCTGCCGTGGAGGAAATGGATGCAAAAGAAGAGCCATTTTCTACAACGCCCAAGGTATCCCATGTAATAGTTGGGAGAAAGCGCAGCTTCCGCAAACTCTCCGAAAGTTTTATGTCTGTTTTGTACTTTCTACTAGTTTTCTCTATCAACGAATCATGCTCGTCGAGAAGCAATGAAAGCAGCAACAAACTAAAACTAATGATAATATTATTTGCTTGTGAAACAAAACCGACTAATTGGTAAAAAAAAGTGTGGATTTTGTAAGATGCTGAATGAAAGTCTCATTAGCTGATGAGCTTCACTTGATCTAATCCCACTCAAAAGATCGAACTTACGTATGTTATTTAAAAAAACCTCTGTAGTGGATTCAGCAGCATTTACTGACACCTGCATAAAGTACTGGATTTTATATAAATGTTTCTCTGTCGAGTGCCAAAAACCTTTAGAAAATCGCAGTTTTTGGAAGCGGAAGCCGTGCGCAGGCTCGGTTTTGCAACCTCGTCTCAATGAAATATTTATAGCTGGGTGAAAGCATGCTAAAAATGCACTTTTCATCCAATCTTCTCCTAGAGCAGGAGAGATGTTCATGCCAGTAAGTTATGCACGTTCGTGTCTGCCAGTAATAGATACAAAAGTGTATTTGCATTGCATACATCAAATATCCTCCCAAAGAGTTGCCCAAGGTTGAGTTTCCCAAGTCCACGCTTGCATCAACCTCCAAAAAACCATATTTACCAGAGTATCCCTGTTTATGGATATGCGTCAAAAGAAATTGTCTGGAGAGTGTGCTTTGATGCATCCTTCATAAAAAACCACAATTCAAGGGCAGTTAAATACGACCAACTGCGAACGGGTGGTGGTTACGTGAATGTATAACGCTTCATTTTTTTTTTGTCTAAGGTGTACATGACGCACGCAAAACCGCGCATCGTACGAAATAGGCATTGAAGACAGGAAAAATTTACTTCCTTCGCCACAAGTTTGAATTGCGGCGTGCGTGAAGCCCTCAAAAGGAAGAAAGAGGAAGTTTTCTAGCATCCATAGCCTTGTAGAAGATATTCTGTCAGGATGAGAAAGTTGTCTGAGTGTTGTCTCAAAATGTTGGAAAGACGGAAGGAAATGACGGAGGGGGAGAAAGCCAATGTTGTTTAATGTAACGCACGAAAAGGTATAAAAATGCATTCGCGGAGTTCATCTAACAGTAGAACGAAGTCCTGTGCAAATCTACGGACAAGTTTTAAAAAACCAGAATCCACGCATAGATACGTATAGCACCTAGGTATAAGTTGCAACAGTATACCGTACAGTAAAAAGCCAAAGAGAAAGCGAAACAGGAGAAACGATGAAAGCCAATGCTTTTCTCCAAAAGAGAAAGCGAGGGGGATGAGCAGTGATACAATTATACAACACCCCACCACACAACGAATAGAGTTTTTATATCAACTCTGTCACTCACAAAAAGGAATATATAAACGCAATAACCTCGTGAACAGCTTTCGCTATACATTTTGTCCTCCCAATTTTTCTCGAGTTTGTAACACTGAGCGGGTAATGCTCTACTCTTCTGAAAACTGGCTGCCGATATCATAATTGTGAAAGAAAAGCGGTATTAGGATCGCATGTATAAGTTCACTCTGTCCATTATCCGGACAAAGCTATTAACAACCTTGCTACCAACCACGGTTTACGAGCACCGTACCACTTTCAGCCGTATCTTTATCCTTTATGTAGATGCTGCTTTCCTACCCTCGCTTTCCCCTTTTTATCATCATCATAACATTTTGAGCTTTCACCCTCACCAACTTTCGACTAGAAACTAGTATTCATCCCATAGACTAGACCCCCTTTCTCCCTTACCACACAGTGTGGAGAGTCAAGGAGCGGAAGTGAAACAGCGAAAGAAAGTTTGACACACAGTGAGCATTTATGTATGTGATTCCACTATTTGCTTTTCCCTTTCCGCCTCTACATTTTAGTCGTGGCAAGATTT
Organism: Alloscopus bannaensis; assembly: GCA_027743745.1. Taxonomy (NCBI): domain Eukaryota; kingdom Metazoa; phylum Arthropoda; class Collembola; order Entomobryomorpha; family Entomobryidae; genus Alloscopus; species Alloscopus bannaensis. The sequence continues at coordinate 4,018 of JAHZMW010001472.1, read as the reverse complement.
GTTTGCTCTGCTGTCGAAATGGTGTTGACGTCGTCGGCTGAGTTCCTTGTTCCTTGACGTTTCTTTCCCTTTTACACTCCGGAATTATGTATGTACGTCAGAGAAAGTATGAGAAAGTTCCCTCTACACTTATTACAAACTCGTAGAGCACTAACTACAAAAATGTGTGGGGCTTCAGTATGAAGTTTTAGAACGTAAGGATTACATTACACGGTTTCATATCGATCGATGTATTCCAGTACATGTACTCTCACAAGACTGCACGAAAGCTCATTCTAGCAATGTGTAAATATACTTTGGAGAATACAGATGTTTCATGTACTTGAACAAGGTAGACATTATTCTCTGATCATATGGAGTGACTTTTGTAGTCACAAAGAAAGCATTTAATTTCGGGGGATGTGAGCTGGGCTATTTGAACTATTCTGTTTCTCTTCCCCTTTATTTTCACCCAGAGCAGGGAAGCCCATTCACATTAAATATAGAATAGATTTCTCCCATTACGTTCTCATCCTTAAGAGTACACATTACGCAAGTGCATTCACGTAGCATCAGCATTATTGCCGGACTGTTTGTGAAGGTGGAATGGAATGGAAAAGTGGTCGAGAAGGGATGCCAATGACACGCTATTCATGAGTGAGCAATACTGACTCATACAGACAATCAGACGGCATTCTTTCTTGCATGCATTCGACTATCTCCAGAAAATCCGTTTAAGCCCCTAAGAAATGGGAAGAGTGAGCGATTTTTCTCTATAAATGTGAAAACCAGAGAGAAATGGGTTTATAAACCACATTGTAAGTTATATACCAAAGGCTTATATGAGCGGCCAATGAATTGCTTAACCTTTTCTTCTCCGTTCTTCCGCATATGTCGGCAAAGTTTATGTTTGCTGACGACAGAACAAAGGAGGTGGATTAATGAACGAAAGGTGGTAGTCACTGTACTGGTGTGCATGAAATGGAGTGGAAAGGCGTACAAAAGATTACTAAAACCCAGTAAGTGTTTGAGCACCCAAGTCTGGAAAATAAATACTGGAACGTGGGATGAAAGGAGGAGAAAGCAAGCTGTGCATGCCTCCAAGTTATTATTACCTGTCTAACTAGACAGGCATAGTGCTTCGAGTTACAAAAGTTCCTCCATACCTGCCTGTGGTTTTGTTCTGTAGCTAAACGGAGGGGAAAACGGTAAAATTACTACAAAGGAAGGGGAGCCATGTTATGAATGCGAATTACGATTCAATGTCCATATTGTTGTGTTGTCCAGAGTATCCAGACACTTTTTCGATTCATGGTGTGTGACAGCACAAAAGCGACTCTTACAACGTACCCTCTGAATGAACAAATATTCGGTGAACAAAATACGAACGAAGCCTCACTCTTTTTCAATGCTAACAATAACCATAAGCATTTTCCTCAAAGTTTACAGCATAAATCTTGAGCTCAGCTGGCTCATACCTGAGGCTCACCTGTGCCCACTTTCCCCATGACTTCCCTCAATACTCCAACTTCCATAATATTGCAGTTCTTCCATCACTTATGTAAAAACAAATGTACGGCAACCTTCACAGGCCCCTTTTTGGACATTTGGTCTGTCTTCTGCTTGCATCGTAAATGGAAAACTTTAATATATAAGCAAGAACTATTATGAAAAGTGTTTTGCTGGGGGTTGCCGCGTGCACATCAAAGCATCGTTTATGACTCAAGAGGAAAGCAAGGTGAGTTTCTACCGCTGCGGTCTAATGTGGTCTGAGTTTATGAGGTAAGCGATGGTAATTTTTAGCAAAGAAGTAAAATGCTCTGCCAAGCCCTTTTTGTCCTTTTCACCAAAAATATACAACATGCACACACTCATCCAGGCACGAATACACGGCCTACTCACAGCAGTATATCCAACTTGCGTTGGTCACGACAATACTTTGAAGTATCGGCCAATTTATCCTGTTGAAAGTGTGCATCCTTGGTATATAGGTGGTGACGCCAGGTTTTTGTTTGCTCGTAGGTGTCCACTTAATTTCCCTTTGAAATTGTTACGATACAAGATATAAAGCACTAAAATATGCCTTATCCACTAGTTTTGGTAAACATTATATATTATGGAATACATATGTACATTGTTTTTCAAAGCATTCTTGTGTAATCCTTGGATGCACCCTTTCAACTGAAATAAGCCACCATTTATTACAGAGGTACGAGCCTGAGGGTTAGAGAGGAAATCATGGAAATCGTTATATTCTTGACTGCACAGGTAGAGCAAGCATTAAAAATGCATGATGCAAGTTTCCCATCCTTTTAACAATGACAGTCGGAATAATGGTTCACATGAAGCACCTGCTCCCCCGAGGAGATTTCCCTCATAATTCACAAAATTAGTTAGAAAAATGCCAAAGAATAATGATCGTGCCTTGTGTTCAACTTTTATTTTCTAGCTGCGGCCGCACAGTTGAAAGGGTTCTGGTGAATATACCAAGCCGTTGACAGATTAGCCATACTACATTGTTGTAGTAAATTATACGAAATGGTAAAAGAGCAGGATCTTGAGCTCAATTTATGTCGGATCAAGAGGGGCTTCATCCGGATACTCTTCATCCGAAGGATGCTCTCACGTCAATTAAATAAATGTCGGTCATGCTGCATTAGTAACGGATTGATGTCGTTTTTCGTCAGGCGTGATCTTACAAGAGTGTCGAGTATTATTACTTCACGTGCATAAATAAAATACAAATGGATTACTCATAGCGCTATGCATTACTTCGATAACTAAATTACTAGGTTTGTACGATCAGAGATGATACTTCGTCGCTTCTTATGAAAATCAATGGATTTTTGAGAGGCAGTAAGTTATCATTCATTCTTGGAGTGCCGTGCTGAACTTCCAAACATGCAACCTCAGCTCTGCTTGCTTTTACATGACGCGGTTTAATACTGTACATATGTATTGGATTGTGTAAATGCTAATTTTTTTGCATGACTAGCCTGACTTAATGATTGAAAGCCACAAACTAGCCTTTCTGACGCGATTACTAGCTGTCTGCGTAAGATCCCACGTCAGCCAATTTTAGAATGAGCGAATAATGACAGCTCACCCATATCCTACTGGACGTCAATCATATCAGTAAAGAGCTCACACTTCACAGCCTACACTGAAAAACTCTGTTTTTTAAATTAGTCATAATAGTCACCATAAAACTAAAAACCTCAAAATTATTTTCGTGTTCCTCAACATTTACGATTAGTTACTTATCTCCGACCGCCATATTGCTCACATTTAAACAGCACCTGCAATAACTAACGCCTACCAACATGGTAATTCATCCTGCTGACGGGTTTCCTTCCTTTTCTATTCACGAGAATAGTTTATTTGCATTCTTCACGCATTCATTCGCAAAGATAATACAAAGAAAGATTACACTATGTAATGGACTAGGCCAGTCTCATAAATCTCTGGTTCTTGACGTATGAATAAAAAAGAGAGGCACACGTGTGAATAAGGTATGAATATTGATCTTATCTTCGCAGTGCAATATGCTGTTGTGGGGTAAATTCGAGGGTGCTTTTCCTGCTTTTTGAAGATTTCGATGATCTTCAATTTTGTACATTTTACGCTTTTGAAAATGTTCAAAAAATATTTAACAGATACAAAACATTTTCAACAACTCTAACTCCAGTTGGCACATTCCATCTACCATTGTCATTCTTGTAGGTAATATTTTCCAAAACTTTAAACGACGTAAAGACTTTCTTCGTTTGGAAGTTCCTTAAGCCAATGAAACTGTACACTATTTCAATTAATTAAGTTTACACAGCACTTTTCAATGACTTTCTGCATAATCACTAAAGCCTTTTACAGGCTCGAAACAGGCTTCCACACTATTTAGTATGCTGCTCAAAGGACTTGTGGGTGGGTTATTCATAAAAAATTCAAGGCACGCACTGCACACACGGATCATCCAAAATGACAATGCAGATGGATAATGTAATTACTACAGCATTACACAGCCATTCTAGTAATAAAAAGA
>JAHZMW010001471.1:0-10519 GCA_027743745.1 Alloscopus bannaensis | reverse complement strand
GTCAGTTGATGCATGCGAAGAGGCATTTACACGGTGTGCCAGTCAGCGCCAATCTGTCTGTGTGGCTGTGTCGCGAACCCTTTGTATGTTGTTTGGCCATTGTGTATAACGTAGGCTACGGTTAGGGTCATCTTGATAGTCCGCCTTACGGCGAAGAAAGCAAAATTCATTTTTTGATGTCTGTGCACGCGATTTCACTAAAGACGGCTCCATTGAATAAAAACATGGAAATATCGTTTTCCTTCGATTAAATGTGGACTTTGTTCATTCAATAGATCATCACTAGGATAATACTGACTGTCTTTCAGATGCAAAGCGTGATATTTTTTCATGGAAGTCTATTGCAAATCGATTAAGATATTTAAGCTTGTAGCACAACTTCAGAAGCAGAGCAGCGAAATCAAAAATTTGGATGTGTAAACATACAAGTTCTTTTTACAATGATTTTCTTTTTTTGTCATCTGAAGGAATACTCTTTCAGTCAAGGATTTGGCGGCACATCTGTCGTCGCTAGCTAAATCGTTTCAAGGAAAAGCTCGGTCATAATCAAACCTTAATTGTGTTATATTACTACTTACTATATTATGCAACCGAGAATAAATTTTGAGACGTGGGCCTTGCTTGTTGACTGGCACAAGCCGTTATCGTGAAATATTGAGTCCCTATCATTCTAAAACTAATGCGGTGTGTGAACCCAGTCGGATTTATATATTCGACTTTGTAACAGCAGCAAAATCTCTGCAAAATTGATGCCTGCCTTGTATCTACATACATCCATATATTCGGCTTGCGTCATCGCTCTTCTTGGAGTAAAGTAATGAAGTGCATAAGTAGACAGCTTGTGATCTTTTGGAGGCACAGCTGCACATTTTAGGACCTAAATTACCACTTGCCTTTTCGTCTTCTAATTTTTTTATGCAACTAGCCATCAGCACAAAGGCGTGTTAAAAGGCTTGTGAAATGACGCTTTAGTACATCCTTCTGCCGTAAAGATCTTAAATTACAAGTAGAATATTTAAGAAGTTCCTTAATATTCCACTCGTAATTTAAGATCGCTTATGCGCGCTTTTGCGCACGCGATGTCTGAGTGTGAGGAAATGTAGAATACGTCACTTAATTACTATCATTTACTGTAATTCGACAGTTGTTGCTTTGAAGATAATTCTTCCTAGGGGAGATTTTTTTTTCATTCTTATTGGATGAGCCTTAATACTTCGGATCATACTTCATAAACTATGTCATCACCATCACTCTTGCTTTGACATTAAATTATAAAAAATTAAATGTCAGTTGCAACCGAATCAACTTGTACCACCTTAACTAAACACGTTTCGCTTGTTTCAGTGAAAAGTGTCCATTATCCATGCCTGCATCACAAATATTTGATTCCATGCAGCACCCAATTCCCTGAATCAATATCAGTATGGCTTCGACAAAACGATAAACAAATCTTTGGAAAATACAGATACACACATTAATGACGCAACGCAGCCATATAAATTTTCTTTTCTGCAGTAGGTGTTCTATAAAAAATTGCGAATCTACAGAGATTTTTAGTGCATAAGATGTATTCGTCGAAATGTACTGAAGCTGGGTGCGAGTTGCAATATTACTAAAATCGTGATGAGAGATTTTGCGGAAAAGNTCTGCAGTAGGTGTTCTATAAAAAATTGCGAATCTACAGAGATTTTTAGTGCATAAGATGTATTCGTCGAAATGTACTGAAGCTGGGTGCGAGTTGCAATATTACTAAAATCGTGATGAGAGATTTTGCGGAAAAGTTTGTTGGATTCTTCTTTTCTCTACGTTACAGCTTTAGTAGCTTTTCAACTTCCAAGAAATACCACCTACTCGCTCTGCCTAAATATAGAAGCGTGGACAAATCTGATTCTTTGTATCAAATCCTCCATTCTCTCTCTCTTCCTTTCCGGTGTCGGGTTTCAATAAGACGAACTAACGATGTAAACCTTCCCTCAAGCTGTTTGGTCATACTGGTTAATGTTTTATATGATCAAGCAAAAACTTTTACTTCTGTTTTGCTCCGTTTATTTTGCTGGCTTAATTCTGAGCTGGAAAACAAACAAAATTTAAGGGAAATTTCTGTGTAGAGCCAGCCCAGGTGGAATTCATACACTTTCCCGTTCACCGTTGTTGGATTCACGTAGTTTTTGTGAGTTCACCTGAGCGAGAGAATGGACGAAAATAAAATGTTTACCTATGCTTTTATTTGTATTGGTTGCTTGTGCCATGTTTCGTAGTACTGTCACTGTACGAATACATAGCGTGCATAATTTGTATTTGAAAAATGTTTACTTGTTCATAGATATACATATAGCACGACGGTTTGGAATTGAATTCTCACACAGAGGAAAGAGTGTCATCTAGAGAATATTTATCTTGTACAAAGTACAACTGAAAAAATGTATATAAATATACATCCCATTAGGAATCTGGTGGGTGACCTTGAGACATTCTTTTTTAGTGTATGGAACATGTACGAGAGAAACAACCAACCAAACGAAAACCACACACAAGCACATACAACATACAAACTGAACACCTATGAAATGTCTCTCTTACAACTTTCTCAGCATTTTTACTTGTATTGCTGCAGGTTTCTCAATTCTTGCTTTTGATCTAACTTCACGATGTATAAACCCGTGACATGTACCTTGTTGTTGGTAAAACAAAAAGCTTGTATATGAGTAGCTTTCCGTTTTACTTGGTGTCAATTTATCGTTAAACATCATCATGGCACTAGTAGAGCTTTTAATAAATTATTGGGTGATTCACGTGGAGTTCATGTTTGTCTGGGGTTTCTCTAAACAATCTAATATTAATATGCGTATGCGTAGGTTCACGAGATGATGAAGGTGGCTTACTTGGTAATACAAGCACAGTGTGATGGAGATCTTTGCTTTCTATGTTTTTGAATTCACCTTGAAACATTGCATGCAATTGATTTCGTTCAAGTGGGCAAAAGTTTTAATCCTCCACTTACGATTAATGCTTGTTGCTGCTGCTGAATATTATGTATGATATCCGAGTCTTCGTTCCTGGAGAATGCTGCCACACACCTAATATGTATGTACATATGTATTATGTATTTAGGACCTGCTGGAGAATCCGTATTTGGGTTAGGACAACACAGTACTTTCATGTGTTCATCATACTTCAGTTTCCAAGCTTATTACTTATATTAGCTATACATTGAACCTCGTTAAATGCTGCTAGTGCTATCATAATCATGTAAAAAGTACACACATGGTATGATATAAACTTGTGAAAATGTGCGGAGCGTATTAGAAAATATTCCTAAAAGAGCTTAAAGTATATTGGGAGTATCTGCATACACGTTCGTACACAAGGTGAAACCACGTTGTCCATGCTGTCATGAGAAATTGAATATTGAGACTAAAGCTAATTTTACGGCTCTGTGTATATTATTCACACATATTAGATATTTGGCATATTATGTAGTATTGTTACAAGGAACAAATGATTGCAGCTGAATTAGAATTTGTTAGTGTTATGAAAAACAAGTATTGTTGATTATTGTCGGTTAGATAGTTTGTTCTGTAAACCATCCATACGCTGCCACTGATCATTTGAGGTGTACACAATCTGTGACTTTTGTCTTCTGTTGACGTGAAATCGATAATCTCGGTTATCTCTGAGAAAGTAGATATACCGGTGTCAATGAATCATCAGGTAGTCGGTATGAAGCTGCTAAAGAAATTCCATACACTTAGCAAAGCGTCATCGGTTATCCGAACCGGACATGTCGCCCGACATTCTTCGTCAGGTAAGCAAGCTTATGTACTGCAAATCTCAGCTATGGTTGGGACATGGTATCCTCTCCCGAAAAAAAGTTGCAGAGAAAGACCTGACCACTAGTGACCACGGATTGTCGGTATTCGCAGGTGGGGATAAAGCAATCGGTTTTATTGGATTGGGCAACATGGGGGCACACATGGCACGCAATCTAATAGCCAAAGGACACTCCCTAGTCATATACGACATTCAGTCTGCAAGCACGGTACCCTTGGAGAAAGTCGGAGCTCTCGTTGTTCCCACTCCTGCAGAGGTTTCCGCACGAGCAACAAAGATTATCACTATGCTCCCTGCAGGTCCTCACGTTCGCTCGTGTTACACGAGTGCAGATGGGGTTCTTGCGTACGTAACCAACTACGTATATTTTAAATAAAGGTCCATATTACATTTTCGGAAAAAAAATGATGGAAACATTATATTCAAATATATTTTCAGAGGGGCTCAACCGGGTTCAATTTTCATAGATTCCTCCACAATCGATTCGGACACTTCCAAGCATATGGCAAACGTTGCAAAGATTAAAGAGTGCACCTATTTGGACTCTCCAGTCTCCGGAGGTGAACGCAAACTTTCTCTTAACTGCTTCTGCAAAAGTAGGGTTATTAATTTCATGGATTTATATATTTGTCAGGAGTGACAGTAACCTAAAAACACTTAAACAGTAAAGGGTGCGGCTGACTTATTAATTAGTACTAAGTCTAAATTTCTTGATTTTTAAACCAATGCAGGGTGGCTTCGGATCATCTTTAATGTGTAAAGATTTAGGACTGGCTCAGAGCGCTGCATCAGGAAGCGGTACGCCGACCCCAATGGGAGGTTTAGCATACCACATTTATCAAATGATGTGTTCCAAGGGATTCAGTAACAAAGACTTTGCTTCTGTGTTTCAATTTTTACAAGAGAGGAAGGATACTGATTAAAAAAAGAAATACATTTCAATACCTGTCATTCCAACAAACATTTTCTACATAGTTTACTACTTTTAGCTCTCTGGCACTTATTTGTGTGTGTATATTATGTAAGTTTACCAAAGAACTTCAGTTTGACACAGTATTGTCTTCCACTGTGGAGATTTTGATGAATGGCTGAAAAAGTATGACATTATAAAAAACTAGTTGCATTATATGATGTGCCACACAGCAAACCATAATAGAAAGTTATGAATAAATATGCCAACTATATCTGTAATATTTGTGTGAAATAACCAATCACTCGAAAGTGCAATAAATTCATTTCACATTTTCTGCAAATCGAGCAGAATTATTGGAAAGGATTTACAAAATTACAGCAAAAACAGCAACAATCTATCTGTTTTGATTGTGCAATAAGTTAATTTTAATTTGTTATGTATACTGGTTTGGTTACGTAATATAGATTATGTAGAAAACTAATTTACATAAAATTTCTTCACTACATTTGATATTACATACATGTACACGTACACGAAAGACATGTCCCATTGCATGGCATAGTAATAGAGATAATTACTTCGTAGCTTCTCTGTTCAATAGTCCCAAACTAAAACTTTCAAATTATCCTATTCCTGCATCTATTATTGATGTGAGAGAAGTGACTAGAGTTTAGCCTGATCTAACGTACACAATATATTAGAAGACATGATCTGATACCCTACCTTGTCAGGTCAGAAAGCGTGTAAGCCAGCTCCTTATCGTAGAACAATCCAGTATTGCTGTCATTATTGTTCCTTGCGCACTTACTGCATACACAATACATGGTAATTTCAAATGAAACTGACAGTTTTTACCTCAAAATGAACGGTAACATGACCATTACCTACGAACATAACGTATATACCATTTCGTTGTGTATTTTTGCGCGACATGTCACTCACCAGTTACAAAATTGCATTAGTGTAGGTAGGCAATTAGGCATATATTGACAAATTAAAGTGATTGTAAATTACAGGAGATTGAATTTCATTACAAATTAAGCACATCCTCGGAATCTCGTTAGTTATCCTGTATTACTCCTTGTACAACAAACGGCCATGAGTGATGCGAAGAGGCAACTCAACTCGGTTTATTACCGATTTATAAATCATTAATTTGAAAGGAAAGTTAATAACTCATAAACGGGCCAAATCTTTCCAGATTTCCAACTTTGAAAAACTGTAGAGGCACTTTGAAATTGAACTTCTGTACGACTGTTTTAACAATTTTATGAGCAGTTGGCTATCCTGAAACCTTCTGAGTAACTGTGATGCTTGGACACATCGCAGCTCCAAAAGTTGACAGTTTTTAAACACATACTTGTGTACATATTTAACTTGTACGTAATTTGCATTGAAAACCACAACACGTTCACATACACAACATCGAAAAAGAGATATGTTGTGTATAATAATCTTATACCACATAAAACCAAAGAGACTGCAGGTCCCACACTTCCATTGTCAGTCGACTTTACCACAAATACCGAGGTTTTCGGGTTCTATGAACACGCATTAGTTTTCACCTTCTTGAGATTCGTCGACGCTGCCCTTATTCTTTTCTTCTACAGACGTTTGGCTTGTTCCGTTTCTTGTGTATTATTCAAATTTTCAAGCTGGGAATCCTCCTCGCCTTCATTCAAAAATTCTTCTACTCCAGACTGATCGTCTCCTTCGCCTCCAAGACTTTCCAAACTTTGTCTTAAATCTTCTGTAGATGAAGCCGCCAATTCTACAACGGGTTCACCACTTTCCTTATCACCAACTTCATTTTCCTTCTGTGCAGTCTGTTTAACATTTTCGTCGTTTTCGTTATCCTGATTTTTCTCGCCCTCGTTCGCCTCATTTACGCTGTTCTCAGGAGAAGCAATAGTTGAGTCCATTTCTTCAATGAGAACGGTGTTTCTCGGCAATGTTGGTGCAGAAGGTCTTACTTGCCGAGGGGGGTTAAACTGACGGCAATAAACACATCTGTAACCTTAAGGAACAAACACAATTTCGATTACAGCAACTAATTAAAATAATATTTTAGCTTTTGGCAAAACTTTCGTACCTATATAAGGGAAATCCTCTGGTGTTGCAAGGCCGTTGTGTGTAGCACAGTAGCGACAAATCAGAGCAAAGCGATTCGCAGGGCCATCGCCGACTACATAATCTACTAACTTATCCAACCATCCTGTTTTTCTGGTTCTATACTCAGGACTAGTGGGAGGCGGCGGCAACATAAATCTAGGAGGAGGCGGCCCCCTTGGCATTGGACCTAGGAATTGTCAGTAGTGAGTCGTGTTACTTGTTAAATAAATTCAGTTATAAAATAAACAATCTATACATAAAGAGATCTCTACCTTGTCCAGGAGCTGAGGTCAGTACTGTTCCTGGAGCAGGCATAATGGCAGGACGCGCGAAAGTATTCATAGGTTGTCTTAAAAACTGCCCCGGACCGGGGTTGCTTCCACTTGGACCATAAGGTCTAATAGCTCGTGGAGTAAAGCCTCCCATTCCGCTGTATGGGGGAGGTGTTGGTGTTGAAGAAAGAGGAGCATTACTGCGTCTTCGTAATCCTGGAGCAGTTCTCGGTACAGGCGTTAAGCTCGCTGGGGAATTCCTCTGCTGCTCAGCTAGGAACTTGGGAAGCAAGTGATTGGGAGCGTATTTCTCTAAGATTTCCTTTGCAACTTTGAACGTTTCCTTTTCCATTACTTCATCCAATATTCTCTGCTTTTCTTTCTTTAGTGATTCGTACTTTTCTTTATTTCGTACAATTTTCCGATTAAAATACCAGCCCAGGCCTCGTTTGATAACAATTAACCTGTTTTAGCCAAATTCACAAGTTTTCACGATAAAGAAATTGTTATATAGAATTCCTACTATTGTCTTTAAATTCAAATAGTATATTATTATTGTTCACTTACAAAACCGGAAAGAGTATAAAAGGAACAATCCATCCTAATGTCTGCTTCCATGATAGATCTCTAGGCCCAAAAAAGTATACCAGGACCAAAAATACTAGGTAAAGAAATACCCCACCGACGACCAACTTTCCTATGATTCTTTTCTGCTGCAATTCTGTGTCATACTGGAATCGTGAAAGTTTACGGAGATCCTGTAAAGCGTCCAAGCACGTAAGTTTTGTGAAATACATTAAAGAATAATATAATTAGCATTATAATGTTAACACTTGTTAACAAATATGCAATCGCAAGTTTTCTGAGTCTGAATCCAACCAACCTGATCGATTGTCTCAAGAGCGTCCTTCAAAGACGGCTTGGACTTCTGTCAAATCAATAAATAGTATTATATTAGCGAATGCATTGGTACGACCAAGTATTAAAGAGAAAGTACACATCATGCCTCCGATCATGTTAGTAAAAGAAAAAAAGAAAACTCAAAACACGCAGAAACTCACCGCAAATGAAAAATCAAATAGTATCAAATTCGAATCGTTCGAGCAGACCCAAAAAATATGTGGCAAACAAAATGTTATTCAAGAAATGAAAGGGTTAAAGTAAAGACAATATTACCCAAAGTACATGCACATGCTTCATAAAAAGGAATTTGGCATTCAAACAAACAACACAAAACATTTATGGGCATAATTAAAGTTGTGGTAGCAGGTAGCTTACCCGAAATTTGGAAAGAATGAATCCCATTTTGACTTCTGCAGAATGGTTACTATTGATCTTGCGTGACCTGCTAAATCGCTATAGACCCATTATTCAAACTCCTCGGACGTTAGTTTGGTTTTTAGCTAACGATTAGGACTTGATGAATTGGATGACACAATGACACGATTACGGATTGTAACGTAAACGACCACTTGTCCACGTCCTTCTATGTATTCAACATGTAGTTTTAGCTGCTTTCACTGAACTCGGCAGGAAGAGAGAGAGAGAGACAAAACTACTTGCTTGTTGAGTATTGTAGCTGCATTCACGGGAAGACGCTATTATGTGGTAGATTAGGCTTTAGGCTAAAATACAACCAAAATAAATTAACCATTAACGTACATATCACAATTACTTGATTCTCACAGACTGTATTGGCAGTGAAATAAATAGTTGTGCAGAAAAACAAAGTGCCATTATTGCTGCTTCTGTGTAATATTTAAAAAAATTCCTAAATGGCCAATGGCCATCCAAACTAATTCAATTTATGTAACCTTTTGTCTGAATAGTCCCTCATAACAATTTGTCAGATTTAGCTCCGCCGCAAACAAAGTATCGNCAAACTAATTCAATTTATGTAACCTTTTGTCTGAATAGTCCCTCATAACAATTTGTCAGATTTAGCTCCGCCACAAACAAAGTATCGTAGTACTTCCCATTCAACTAGTGCAACTCTAGAAAGACCAGTTTCCAAAATTCCAAAAACTAATTCTTTACCTTACAAAACAAAGCTACAAACAATAGACTGATAAAGTACCCAAGTCCTTCTAATTTCGTCGTGACCGCACGCGATATGTTAGCACGATACCATCAAGCAAATCTTTGCTGCTGTCCATAGTCTGTCAAGACAGAATCAATGCAATAAAAAGATGACAAGTGGAGTAAGCTTAAAGTTACTAAAAGTATGCAATATAAAGCAAAGCAATAAGCAAGAGTAATTTAACTTGGTACGATTTTAAGCTAAAGCTAAAGTTATTCTCAATAAAATCTCCCACGTGTCATCCATCACCACAACACACAAAGACATTCCTTCCCAACGGCACAATGTAGAAGAAACAAAAATTGATTAAATCAACGGCAGGGTAGTTGTAAGTTCTGTAAACTTAACTTTGCATCCTTTATACTGCATATATCTCTTTATCTGCTAACTACTTCCGTTTCGTCTTGAGCGTGTTAAAATAATTTCTTCTTCTTCATCGCCGTTAGCCTGAAGGAAGTAGTATGACTAATACAATGATGACAAAAACAGATTACCTGATATACATACCTTCTCGTTCTTATTCTTCGAGGTAAGCTTATGAATACCAAATAGTTTGACGAATTAAATTCGGTTTCTTTCCCTTTCACTACACACCTTCGTAGTTTGTTTTTGTGACACAAAAAGCTCAAAATTATACGGACCTGCCGCCATCAGGTAATCAATGTACAACGTTTTAAGGTGGCCAACCGCTCTAAATTTTTCTATCAAAATCCTAAATCACCATGAATAGCAGTTTACAGTCACATTCAAGTCACAACTGTTAAAGGACAAAAGTTGTCTGTAACGGTTGACTGAGGAATGCCTTCAAACAAACGACAAGAAGTCAGTGAAGCAATGAAATAAGCTACATAGAACATAAAGCTTGTATTGCTGCCAACAAAAATGGCTAAGGATTAGAGTATAAATGATTTGATACTGTAAAGAAATGCACAGAAAAAACTGAAAGTTGTAACTGCTGCTTGCACTCTGTTATGCGCTGCGCAAATATTTAAAACCAGTGCAACGACTTGATTGCATGTCATTGTTATGTATTACTAGTATTATACTCTAAAATTAACGTACGAAAGCTAGTTTTTTTTAACTCTTCTTAACTAACAGGGATTTGGAGTTTGTCTACACCAGGGAATTTTACACATACTCTAGTCAGCAACTAATTACTGCCAAACTCACCACTCCTCTGCTTTTCTGAGCACTTGCCAAGTATTCCAAAAGACTTGAGATGTAAAAAAGAGTCAGGGTAGGATTAAGATTAGACTGTCTCAGGCAATGTTCTCACGTAAGCAGCATAATGTATTATGAATGATGCTACTA
>JAHZMW010001470.1:0-35301 GCA_027743745.1 Alloscopus bannaensis | reverse complement strand
ATTATTTAAAAAGGGAGCTAAGGAAAATAAAAGAGTTTTTGGCTTTTAGCGAATCAAAAGTTTGTAGACGGGAGAGGTGCACTGTTTGCTGCTTTGAAAGGGCGAAATAATGGCTGTGATTCTCTAAAAGTAAATTTCAATTCATTACAACCAGACAACCAAAAAGTGTTTTAATTTGACTGATTGTGAGTGAGTGAAGGTTGCAGACGCGCAGACACGGGGGCTCTGGTTTGCTGGCTTTCTTCTCCTTAATAATGTATGGAGAAGGTGGAGAGGAAAGGAATTTGCGATTTCGATCGATTCCCATTTTCTAGAGTGAGAAATACTACAAACGGGCCTGTGGGGAAATTTGGAGTAAAAGTGGCCAGAGACGACGGGGTTGCGAAGGAGGGAAGAAAAACAGATTGAGCAGAAAAGAAACGGAAAATTGTCGGGGAAAGGAATGTCGATTTTATAGAGAGAAGCACATGCTGATGATCGGCTTATGAGGAGTGGCAGATTGTCAACGAAAGTTTTTACACAACGTTTTAAATATTTTTAGCTTCCTCTAAAGTTGCCTCTTTTTGGAGAAGGGGCCTGTCAAATGACATCCAAAAAACTGGCGTGTTTTATAAACAGTTAGTTTTGACACTTGTCAGCAAATATAAAATTATGACTAACAGCTGAATATTCAGTTGATGCAACCACAAGGGAATACTTCCCATTATTCTGACATCCTAGAAAAATCGCATAAAATGTGTTGCATTCATATTTGTTTTGAAGAAAAGATCAACTTGAGCTGTTTAAAAATTTCGACGTGTTCCTTGTGTCATTCCCTCCGGACAGAATGAGTGAAGGGAAGACCAGCCTCCACTTTATTAGACGTCACAGTCGCCTCCTCCAGCTGTCTCGTTTAATCTTTTGACTTGTAGCTATTCCTTGGTCACACCATCGTTCCCACCACCACCAATTCGTCACCGTAAGTGCTTCAAAAGAATTTATAAAAATCTGCTGCTGGTTGTCTGGCTCGGCTTAACGTTCAACGTAAGTGGTTGTCTTTGCCTTATCTTGAGTGTTTCATGTTGTCAGTCCGGAGGATTTTGTGAGAGATACACTCGTCCGTTATTTGTCAGTTGTGCGAAATAGCCTCACTGTCGCACATATGCTCATGTCAGCATAGAAGGAGGGAGGTTGGATTTGCTGGAGAAATGATTAACCTCACAAAAAATAACATATAATAGGTTTATAGTTGACGCTGCATGGATTTTAGATAGCCAACTCAAGATTTAATTAATGAGTAATAAGATTGTGTCTGTATAACTGTTTGTTTGTGATTTGGACTTTCCACGTGTTCAAGTTTGAATAAAACCAAGTGCATGCGAAATACTCGCATAATAATATTTGAAACGTTTATCCTCGTGTTTTAGCCGTCGCCTCGCGGAGAATCGTAAAAATATGCCACACTTTTACTATTCCATCTTCCCATTTCTCTCTACAAATTTCCCAAACCTTCTTCCTTTTATTTTTGGCAAATCATAAACCATTCTCAGAGACCGATGACTTGAGGTGCGGCCGCGTTGTCGGCATTGTAGGACTGTGAGACCAACAATAATTCGAAGAGCTCAATAGCGCAGTAAAACAATAATCATAAAAATAAACGGTGCAACTTTCAATCGCGGAGAACTCTTTCACAATTGCATCTCGCAGACTTGTCTCACGACCACACACTCATTTCATCTCCTTTTTTAAACGCCTTTACAACTCTCCCCGCAAAAAATCAGAGACGCAGAAATAAAGGAGGGATCGACAACCGCCAGGAAAAATTGTGTCTGTCTGGAGGAACGGTAAAAAGTATTAAGTACGAAGGAAAAACGCTTTTCATTTCCTCCATGTGTGCCCTCTGCTATACATGTATATAACGCTTTACTCCTCGACACTCCCTCCTTTCGTTCACCACACATTTATAAGTCTATTACAAGCAATAAAATTTTATGAGCTGTTTGTGACTCTTCCAAAATTGCCAAATGACTTAATGGCCTTCGGTGTACCAAAAACGAGGGGGAATCGGTTAAAAATATACATGAGAAAAATGTGTGATTTCTCAAAGCTCTCGAACAAAAAAACGAACATTATTTTTTTAGCCAATACTTCAAAAAAAAATTTCAATTCAGGAACGACACACAGGCTTTGTGTATGTCAAAAGGCGGACGTCGACCATTCCCCAAAAAATGCCGACAGCCTTCCGAGGCCACATTTGAAATGAAACGAATTTCCCAGTGGGACTCGACGTCTGGAAAGTCTACAAAAGAATAGAACAAGACATGTTCCATTCCGTCGCGACCGCTTCCCGTTTTTAACCGCGTTCGCAATTTGGGAAAAGGCTTTGTGGTCGATGTGCCGGTGGTGGGGCTGCTTAGGATTGGGAAAATAAAAGTATCAAATATCTTGTGTGAGCATCAAGATCAAATTACACCTTTTTCTCTGTACCAACAGTCGTATCTCCTCTGCACACTCGGCACTCACTCATCTCTTCAACTCTCTGTTTACATTGGAGCGTATTGTGTTGTAGGCTTAAGAAGAAAGTTTTTTTTATCTGCGGTTTGAGCCAGAAAAACGAAGGCATTTTTTCGGAGAAGAAAAGCAACTATTTAATGGAGCTGTCACAAGCCATTATCAGAGCTGCCTCTGGTGCTGACAACGAAATAAAAAAGACGAACGAACACTGGGAGAAAATGAAACACATTGTATCGCTACAGTATTTTTTATACTCCACTCAACTTCGATACAATTTCATCACCAAGTCGAGAAAAACTACGAAGAAGGAAAAACAGTGGGATTGGAAATGACGAGTTTTGTTTTGCGTGATAATCCCTCGTCTCGGCAAAACATGTTTGAGCTCAACAGATTTTTTTCGCAGTGAAGCATTCAATTGTGGAAGCGATGAATTGAGGTGAGAGTATTACAGGAGATATTGTGAGCAACAATTTCCGTAATCATTCATCAATAAAAGAGAGAGAAAGCGGAACTTTTTTTGATTAGATTATATAGTATCTTATTTCACCGGAGGTAGAGATTGCAGTGAGTGAGGGATTAAGAAAGGATTGTGTGCTGTGTTTTGTAGTATTATGCCATTTTTAATTTGCGGGATAAAACAACAAAATAATAAATTGGTTTGATGAAAGGAGCAATAAAAAAGCGAGGAATGCAATCCACTTTTCATTGTCTCCTTCCTCCTACAAGCTCATCTATACTTTTGCAGGGAATAGAACAAGATTCTTGTTAGTTAGTGTGTGGAAAGAAATCAATATTTTTTTTTCGTTTGGGACTTTTCTCGAGAAAGTCGCAGAGTACGCGTTGATGCTTTTGCTGTTGGAGAAAAAAGGATAAGAGAGCGAGAGAAAATGCTTTTTTCTTGGAGGAAAATGAAAGGAGGAAATGCTGGAGGATGGGAAGAAGAATGTATGTGTTTTTCCTTTGGTAGAGTTTTTTTTCTGGAGGAATGAAAATCACTTTATGTGAGAGTATTTTTCGGGATGAAAACCCGAACTGGAAAATGAAAGAAGGAAATGCTGGAGGATGGGAAGAAGAATGTATGTGTTTTTCCTTTGGTAGAGTTTTTTTTCTGGAGGAATGAAAATCACTTTATGTGAGAGTATTTTTCGGGATGAAAACGCGAACATAGAAGCTATACGTTTTTAATGGGTAGCCCCAAACTTTGGTGGGGGGAGGATGAGCTGAAGGGGGAAAAGAAATATGTATCGCAAAAATGGATAGAGAGAGGGATGAGCTCAAGCTTTTCTTGCGAGTGTCAGCAATATCTCTACCCAGAATATTTTTTTCTTCAGTCATTACTGCCATTAAACAGGGCCATATAAAGAAAAATGTTGAAGAGATAACCGGAGAGAAAATGTTGAATGTTGTGTGCATATGTGGAAAATTCGGAAGAGAGAGTAAGAAAATGGGATGCCCGTCGTAGTAGGAAGGATGATGCGGGAGACTAGACTAAAAAAGATCGATTTCTGAGAGCTGAGAGACGGAGAGAAAATGGCGAAAGAGATATGAGGAGTTGTCCGGATATACATTTTTGTGCTTGGGTGGTGATGGTGGGGTACAATTTTTTATACACGCGTGTATGTAAATACAATTGGGAGAAAAAGTGAAGCTTTTAGTTGACAAAGTGATGTTATACTTGCATGGAAGACAGATCTTTTTAAAGTTTCGCTTTGTACAGGCCCTTCGTCTGACCATCGTGATCGCCACTTTGTGCAAATTCTGCACAAAAATATGAGTGACAATGGTTTGGGAAAAAGCTACTTGTCAATGTGTGTCCTTCTCGCTTTCTCCTTTCTCTGTGTAGCTCGCTCTCTGGTCACTTGTCCTGTTGAAAATGAGCGTAATGTGTCACTGCCACCCTTGTGTCCCTCTGAATCCAGCGCAGTATACGTATACCCACCACCACCCTTGAGACTTTGTAGCCTGTGTGTATCCACCGCACTTTTTACGACATGACGTTTCCACTAGTTCGCTTTCTCTCTACCCTTTTTCCTCTTGTCATGTACACAATGATCTCAGCCTTTAGTTTCCTCCACCGTACTACCACCATGGCTTCACATATGTAAGCAGAATTTCGGTGGTGGACTCGTCGACTAAAAATGTTCCATTTTCTCCGACTCTCTCCCTCTCTAGTTTTGTTGTAATGAACATAATATATCTTGCTCTTTGTCACTCGCACACAAACACTACCAGACCGTGGGCCAACGAACGAAACTGAAACTGGGAAGAGAAAGTAGAAGAGGCGAACACACAAAATAAAAGATAAATGGGCACCAGCAGCACGTTCACAACTTTCTCTGTGTTTGTCTCTCTCCTTCTCCTCCATGATGGAGGCTGGAAAAGTGGAGGGATACACACATAGAGAGAATACGAGAGTAAGTTTTTCCTCTTAAGTCATCCATTTTTTTATGCACTCCAAGCCTCCACTTGTATTGTTTATGAGCACTCTCTCATCGTCATCATCATGATCAGACTCTCGTCGTGGTGTGTGATCACTTTTTCTCTGGCTACTTTTCCCCACTAACTTGAAGAAGCGTTGTGTGTATGAGAGAAAGTGGGAGTAAAATACTCTCCAATTTTTTTTCCACAAAAAAACTCCATAAACTTTGTAAACAATGCCATCATCATCGTCTTCATGAGGGTTGATGGACAAGTGAGCCATTTTTGAGCATTAAATATTTTACGCAATATGATGTGCGCACAACACAACGACGAAGGGAAGTGTGTAAAAAATATTACTTGTTCAAAGTCTGGAGGACGACGAGAACATTGCTTTTCTTCTCTACAATTTATTTCTACAGGAAAAAAGTTGACACTCGGAAAAATGGCAGATCCACCGTATTTTTCTCCGACCATTTCTTTCCAGCGGAGAGCGAAACAAACGGGAATGAAAAGTGACAAGGCAAATTTTCCACTCTCGCTCCTCACTTTCTCTCGTCAGAGAGAAAAAGGGAAGCTGAAAAAGTTACATCATGATATAATTTTTAAGTGGGAATGTGTATCCCATTGTGGATACTGGGCATAGGAAAAAATCCCATAAAACAATGTATGAAAAACCTCCGGATATATTCGCCTCGCACCACACTGGCTCGCCATGTTCTCAACTCCGCTTCTTTTTTTTCGAAGAAAATTGGAATGAAGTTATATAGGAAAGACGTGTGCGTTTTGTGTAGACGACTAGAAGAAAAAGGTAAAAGTGGCGTCTGTGAAGTGGAAGCGAGACTGAGAATATATATATTTTTCTCCATGAATTGTTAAACAATTGAGTTTACTAAAGCGAGCAAGCGTGAGAGGGAGAAAGTGAGCTTGAGTGAAAAGCAGAGTGAGATCAGCGATCTTCTGGTTTACTACTCCTCCTCCAAAGTAGTGCCCAGGCATCTTGAAAAAAGCGGAGCTAAAACAATGGAGCATCCATTCTCCATTCTCAAGGAAAAACTCGTTTGAGGAAAAGAAAAAGCTTATTATGTAACGTGGACAGTGGGCAAAATGGGAATTGAATAGGACGATTGCAAAAGGAAGATATCTGGCGAGAATCCGGAGAAAGCAAGTTTTTGAGAGTGATATGAGCACGATAGAAAATCATTTCCGCACCGTTGGTCACACTCCTCCATTTTCCTCCATTTTTTCAGAGATAGAGAGGGATATAACGTAAGCATCAGTAAATGGAGATTTTTTTTTAGAAAAAACGAATTCTTTTTTTCTTCTTGTCCATTTTTCCAGACTACCGTCCACCACTACGACTTCACCATCAAATGTGAGGAAAAATCTAAAGGACAAAACGCATATATACACCTACCACACTATCTTTCTCGGATGACTTGGTTGCACACAAAAGTACGCACTTTATCATCTCCTCAACAAAACTTTTTATAGGGAGACATCTCCACGAAAGAAAAGCGCAGTGGCTCTCTACTTTTAAATGCATCTTTCAAACTTTCACTCTTCTTTTTCCCTGTTTAAAAGTAGGCTCACGTCTTTTTCCAGCAAACTTACTCTAATTAAACATTTTGTTCCCTATTCTCTCTCGCTCGTCTCCGAGACAAATCTTTTGGAAGAATGGGAAATCGATGGGAATTGTACTCATCCCAATTTTTCCCTTTTCTTTCCTTCTTTTTGTATCTGAAATACAAGAGGAATAGAAAAAAGATATTCACACTTTGAGAGTATTCGTCAGGGACCAACTAAAGTGTGGAATGGCGGCGGGGAACGAAGTGTAATGAAAATTCCATTCTGTTTTGCACACGAGCGGAAGAGAGAGAGAAGAATTTTTTGCCATTTGTATCTAATCTTGCGACAACACTCACACACGACAAGAGACAGTACGAATGACGACATTGTGTTGTATACGGAAAGCAATATCACTTTGTGCACTTGAACTACGCGACGAATACGAAAAAATTCTCATCGAACTTTCTTTTAGCCGATATTAGAGGGAAAGTGCTATTGATATGGATTACGGAGAAAGGTAGTTGTGTGTTGTTCACATAGACTCTTCCAGAATTTCAAAGTCGGCACTTTCCTTACAACACGCGTTTCTCTCAATGCTCCTTACTTTGTGTCATTTTGAGCAGACGATATGACAAGGGAACAGCGTAATGAGGTGGGCTATTCCATCGCCATCCTGTCTCCTTCTGCTTTCTCTCCACACACACACAAACACGCCAGCTTTCTCCTCTTTCTTAGTCCCAACTTCGTTGTCGATTCTCATCTCATCTCTACATCTCATGTTCACGTCATACCCTCTCTTTCTCGAAGATGGGAGAGATGGGATATCACATCCATGTCACTTTCTTTTAGTGTCTCTTTCTCTTTTTCGAGGAAGCATACTACCGTTTTCTCTTAGAGACAAAAATACATTCGAATATTTGTCAGACAGATGCACACAAGAGAGTACGAAAGGGAAAGACAAGATACTGTAAAAAGTAGAAATAGACAAAGTTGAGTAAATGAGGAAAAGAAAGTTTGGATTTTTTCTTGGAGACGATGGGAGAGAAAGAAAGGAATATAATCTTTTTAATGGGATCATTGCCCAAGAAAAAATGGAGGAGGAAGAGAAGAGAGGATTATGCCAAAAGCGATATTGTACGCATCTCTCAACTGCCTACGCCACCTCCACCAGAATATTACCTTTGTCGATGAGTTTTTACCTCTTCGTGTATTTTTAATAGGGAGAAAGAATCTTGAGTGGGAACAATTGAGAGAGAGAAAAATAGAGGGAAGATATGTTATGATATGGGATCAAGATCAGAGGATAAGAGGAGAGGAAAAAGTTGATTTTTTTCTTACCAAAGGAACGGGAACAAATCGGAGTTTCGGAGTGTGTGTGGCCTTTGATACAATCTAAATTTTCAGGATGATTGGTTTCTTTATGGCTTCAGCGCAAGAGACAGGGAGGAAATCAATGGGAGGGAGGTTGTGGAAATTGAACGCTTTTTCAAGGTAGTTTTACTCCGATATTTTGTGGATAGAGCTAAGCACATGCGTATGTAAAAGATGAGGACATTTGGAGGGAAAATGCGCTCGAAAATCACCTCCACTAGATGTTTTGCCTCTATTCTTTTTTCTCCGAATAAAAGTCTATTCAAACGTGGATTTTTTTTGAGAGTGTTCCGGATACGACCCTAAAACGTACGAAGCCTAAAAATGATGTTTGTCATGATTACTACGAATGATGACACCCATATCCTGTTTTCACAAGAAAATCTTCCGTACATCCATACGACTACATGGATATAAGGAGAGTCTCATCATAACCAGTCAAACTTGTAATTCTTGACACAAAATGGCGCATTCCTTCCTCCCTTAAAAATGTAAAGAAAAAAGAGTGCTCCTCCACAGGATGCGAGTTCCATCATCACCTTCTTTTTTCTTTAAGAATCTCATCGTATCGTCCCATTTCCCCGAAATAAGAGTTTATGTGTCCTCCTTTAATGAATACTATGAATAGTTTGCGACGCGACAGCAGACGCGAAAGCACCACCAGCAGAAAAACACGAAGAAATGCGAGGACGAGAGAAAGTTAGTGTTTTCCACGAGTTTCTTTGCCTCCCAGCGATGTACGTCGTTGTCGGTGAGGTTAGTTGAGGAGAAGCCGAGATTCCTCCATTTTCCCTCCAAATATTCATGGACTTATGGAGATTCCCAGGGCACTGAGTGCAACACACTGAGAGAGAAAGGTATAATGCCAAAAAGAATCCCATTCGGGAGCCACTTATCCCTTCCTTGAGAAAAGCCTATTTCCGCTTCAGATTTATCTCGTCATCGTCATCATCATCGTCGTCGTCTTGGTGGTCTCGTTTTTTCCCCTTCTGAGGAGACGAGAGGAGCAAAAGGCAAAACGAGTATAAGGAGCATAACGTTATTGGATATTGGGGAATGAGATAAAATGGTGATATGATATCCTTATATACATTTTTAAGG
Source organism: Alloscopus bannaensis (assembly GCA_027743745.1). Taxonomy (NCBI): domain Eukaryota; kingdom Metazoa; phylum Arthropoda; class Collembola; order Entomobryomorpha; family Entomobryidae; genus Alloscopus; species Alloscopus bannaensis. The sequence goes on along the minus strand of JAHZMW010001470.1, from coordinate 26,349 downwards.
CTTCCAGCAAACTAGAAGTGAAAGCAAAAAGAAAGTCGCAAACAAAAGCAAGCCATGCATGCTTGATGACGATGTTGCCAAAAAAGAAGCCAGAGAAAGAGACCACCGACATTTCACCACATCATCCTGTATACCTACATATATTACATTATAAGCAACACAAAAACGGAGAAAGTGAGTGAGTGAGAAAGACCACAATTCTATCCACCTTTTTGTCTTGGATAAGCACAATATAATTTCACCTTTGGGGAAACAAGGAAGAAAACGAGCTCTGTTTGAGTTTTGAGTTAAAACCTCGATTACTTCTCGACCTAACCACCTTCTGCGGATTGAGGGATGATGGAGACAGGGATAGGTTTTGGAAGACGACCTTCACGCTAGCCGACCTCTTGAGCCACAATTTTTTAAATAAATCAGCCAGCTTCGCTGAGACAAACAATGTGTGTCTGACGAAAGATTATGCTGCGAAAACAATGTTGGAGGAGCTTCTTCCCCAATTTATATTTTAATACGTGTTATTAAACTCTGTCTTGACGAGTTTCCGCAAGGAGCTCATCTGGCTCGTCTAACCTCATGTTTTGTCGTCAGTGTGAAAGCTGTGTCCTTGGAGGAGTCTCCGTCTACGCTCCGAGACAATGATGACGATGAAAGCACTATTTTTCTTACAGATTTTCTTCAGCGTGTCTCATCTCTGATAATATCATTCGAAAAAAGACACCAGTAGCAGTAGGTTTTTAATTTTTTTCTCTCGTCTTCTTCACACCGATTAGCTCATAAGATTACAAAAGGATTCAAGTTTCCTCCTGAAAGTATGATGCTATAGCTCTCCATCAAATTTCTCGAGTTTTGCACTCGAGGACACGGACGCTTTGCTCAATGTGAGCTGCACACTTTGAGCGGAGTGTGCTTTTAATGGTATTTTTTCTGCAACGTTACTCATGTTAACGTTCCATTCACACACAGAGAGAAAGTTGAAGTGAGCTCCGGCCAACTTTTTTATGGTGACTTTAATTACAAATGATGAACTCGCTCAAAGTTGAGCAATCAAACGGGAAAGTAAAAGCACATCCTTTTCGCATACACCTATGCAGAAAGAAAGATCACGGTGAAAACGTGTGTGTGTGTCTAGAGTGTCTGTGTCTGCTTTGAAATTGAACACGGGACAGACAAAGGGGAGGAAAATAAGGAAAGAGAAAGCAGTAGAGGAAGAGAGCATGAAAAAACTTTTCGTGTCCTTTCATGTTTCTGGGCGAAAAACGACAGAGGAAGAAGAAGGTAGACTCACTCACGTAGCACATATTGGCGTAACGTACACGAGAGAAAGTGAGAGAAAAGGAAAAACAGAGACAAGGAAAAGAGAACATATTTTTGAGTTAAAGTCTCTTGGGATTCTCCTTTTGCTTTGCCTCTTGACTGTCTTCTCTGTGTGTACACTATATGGATTCTCTTTCTCTCCAAAAACTTTCTCCCTTTTCTCTTCCTTTCTCTCTCTCTGGACTAGGGAGAAAAGATCTAGTAAACTCTCGTATTCTCTTTTTTCTGGAGCAGAATAAAAAAGTTAGAAAAGAAAGTGTACGTGTATATGTGCTTTCTTCTTGCTCGTTGTTGATGGTCGTCGTGAATCAGGTTAATCTGAATATTTAATGGATTGCATTCACTTTTTGTGAAAGAGCGAGAAAAAACGGCAGACAATATGATTACCCTCATGATCTTATGGCTCTCAAGTATTGAAATATAAACGGAAGTAAGGAATGAGGATGGGAAACAGCTTTCCGAAAGTGAAAAACTTATGTCTAGCCGAATCCGTGAAAAATCGAACGCTTCTGCTCACCACTTTTTTGTATAAAAAACAACTTGTTAAATGCATATATGATAATAAGGGGAGCAAGGTGGATCAGTATTTTTTGTCGACTTGGTTGATATTATTTTGCACAAAAAGTTGAACAACAAGTAAACACCTCTACGGCACACAAACAGAGCCTTTCTCCAACCTCCTACATCGCCTTTTGTTTTTTACATGAGGACACAAAGCGAAACAAAATGCGGAGGATATATTATGATGACAATGTTTTCGTTGCTGATAAAAACTTTTCTCCGCGTCGTTTGTTTAAGCGCCTCTGTCTTTTTCTCCGGACAATAAAAAGTGGGAGTACAATGGAATATTAGAGTTGAGAGTGAAAGTGGGACGAAAATCGTTTTTAAGGAAAGGGAGTTTATACAGTAGTTTCCCGCTTTCTCTCCAAAATATGTACATAAATGGCACATAGTTTCGGAGACACGCCGCGTCTCTCTGTTTCGCCTTTCTGTTTGTCGGTGTCTCTCCATGTGCACAGTGTGTGTTGGGAAATTAAAAGTTTTATTCTCCCTTCTCATCTGCATATCCTTGGTGTTCCACCCATGGTGAGGGTAGACAGGGAGATGGAGGCTCTTGAAAAAAGTTTTTCTTCTGTGCTTTCTCTTCCGCTCATATCCCAACTTCAAAATATTGTTTGTAGTGGAATGTAGGTGGCTTCTCTGTCTCTCTCTCTTTGCATTATAAATGAAGTGAGAGTGAAGTGAAGGACACACTGGTAAAATTAAACAATGTCTGTGTGTGTGTGCACACAAAAGTAAAAGTAGATTAATCAAATTTTCCATTTGGATATACACATTCGCAAACTACAATAATGTGTGTGCACACACCGCAAAATATATGCGCTCACGCTACACCGGATCGATTTTGAAGAATAGAGGAAGGGAGAGAGAGAGATTGCACTGAATCATAAGAAGACGTGCGGTCGTATAAAGTAAATTAGAGAGCACTCCAAACTATGTGAAGCTTGCCACAGGGATGCTTGTGAAATGATTATGTTTTCGTGGATGTAATCAAAACTACACATTTTTCGATGTGCTGATGGATTTTGCAAGTGATACAGCTTCATCATATTAATATGATTTCGTCATCGCTCCAGTGTAATCATGAGTATAACCATAATCCGCTCAAAATTTTGACAAGGGAAAAGCCTCCTTGTTGTGTGAAAGAGAGCTTTTCTCCTTCCAAGTTTTGCTAATTACACTTTCACTTTGGTGGGAAATCATTTTGCCGGAATAATGCGCGCAAGAGGCGAAACGGTAATGCGATTGAGACTAGAGACACAATGGGTGAAAGCGGATAGAGAAAGTAAAGGGATTAAGTGTTTGAGTATATGCAATGCTACGCGAAGGACAAGAGGACGAGAATCACGTAGCAGTACACTTGCACCGAACTCGCCCAAGACGACGAGTACGACGTCAACGGCGAAGACGACGACGTCGTCCTCGAGAGGCAGTTACGTTGGCTTCTCCGGCTCGAAGAGGACACATCCTCGAGCCAGTGATTTGTCGATGAGGCGAAGCTCATCGAATACCCTTCTCCGTCCGTGTAAGCTGTGGAGTCAACATTGTCTTCCGTCTGCTGTCCCAGTCTTCCTCCGATCGCGTCCCCATGATTTTCCCTTAACTCTGACATTTGTTCTTGTGTGTCAGGCTGGAGAAGAGAAAAATGTGTTGTTACAACTTTTTATTTCGATTTAATTGGTCGTTACCGCCTCTGCCAACGAAGAAAGGGGGGCAAACAACGGTGATAAAGAGGGAAAAGTAGGAGGGGAAGAATGGGAGATGATTCTGATTTTATGACAAAATGATCACACAAGTAAAAAAAAAGTCGAAAGCCATTTCCAAACTCTCCGTGTGGATGTAATGATCACAGCAGGAGACGGAAACGGGATGAATTAGTCACTCTCTTTACACAAATATAAAGTGCCTAAATGAGAGAGAGTGAAAGCAGAGAAAGGAGAGAGTGAAAGCGGATAAGCATAAAGAGAGCACACACACTCGCTCACCGCCTTTTCGAGAGTTGAGTCTTAATCACACTTTAATTGATTCTGTCAAAATGAGGAAATCATTTGTAATGTAATAATAGGTGCTTTCTCTCTCTCCCTTTTCCAGCTGCTGGCTTTCACTCCTTTCACTTTCCCAGGCCCCCCTCATTCTCTTTTTATGTATTTGCTTTTTCTTACTTGAGCGTCTGTCTCGCTTCGCATCGAGTGATGACGACTCCGGCGGTGGTGGCGATGATGATGCTGGTGATGGTACTGGGGCTCACATTGTCGGTCGTCCGTCATGCTTTGGTGGTGATAACAACGGGAGCAATTCACTCCTCCTGTCTCCTCTTCCTCCCTTTCCCTCCTCATCAGCCTGACCATGAGCGCACCCAAAGAGCTTGTGGCCGCCGCCACCGACTCCGTTGTCGTCATTCCTGAGCCGCATTGTCGTTCGCTCATCGGCGTGGCTTTTACTACTTGACAAGGACCACTCACACTGACCCCACTTTCACTCAATGATCGTAATGGAGGCAATGAAGATGCTGGAGTTGTTGCCACTCCAGCTTCTGGCGACGAGGATTCCACAACGTCCATTCCTCTCAACGCGAGGGACATTCCCGGAGTCAACATTTTCCTTCTCTCTCTCCTCTCTCTCGCTTTCTTTCGACTTTCTCTACAAAAATTCTTGTTCTTGGACAACGTCCAGCGCAGCAAAAATAAAAGAAAGAATAAAAGAAATGTGGAGCTTGAGAGAGCGAGAGGAGAGTACGTATATTATCACAAGAGTAGTTTTCCTAGCGACTGCAATGGAGAAAAAAACAGAGTAAAACATGAGGATGTAGTCCAATAAAGCATCTATGTAAGTGTACGTTGAACAGATTTCGTCGGAGTGAGGCGAACTACTGCTGTCAGTAGGAGGATATTGCCGTAAATTACTTAATGATAGTCCGTCCTCAAAAAAATATTTGTGATGTGGCGATTGAGTGCCTATATACATTGTACACATTCTTCTTAACACGTTTTTAAAAAAATAGGTCGGAAAGTTAAAAAAGCTGCACTTGTAATTTGAACTTTTGCGGTAGGACGAGTTTTTTCAGTTCCCGATGTAGGACAACGGCATTTTCTCTTTGTCGTAATGATAATGTGCATTGTATTTAAGAGCTATTTTTACAAGATCAGATAAAAAAAAAGGAAGACGAAGAAGCAGCATCTCAGCCACTATTTTATCCGTTTTGTCTTCCCTTCCTTTTCGGATAACATATAAAAAGATATGGAAATGGTGTACAAGTGTAGTAAATTGTCTGTGCCACGCCGACGGATTCTTTTTCTATTTCTCAAAAGTGAAGAGCATGCTTTCTCTCTGTCGTTGCTTATATAACCTCTTCTTTTTTAGAGACTCCCTATGGAATCCACACAGTGACTTTACTTTTACAACTCTAGACAGAGACCGAGATCCCATTGATCTGTACTACATGCGGCGTGGTTGTAGAGAGAGAGCTAAATTACTTATCATGAACGAATAAAAGATGATGATTATGAGTAAGACAACGATCAACTTGGGCCAAATACATCCTTCGTTAAGTCCGCACACACTCGCAGACAGACACACAGACAGAAGGAAAAAAATCTACTGCTTTCTCCGCCGTCTTGCTTTACGAAATATTGTGAGTGAAGGGATGCTTAACATTTCAGTAGACTTTTTTTCAAGACACTCTCACTCGTTGCTTGACCCATGTGAGCTCTCTACATTTTAGCCTCTTTATATATATTTTTTATAAATGTTGTAGTGAAACAGGACTTGCCTCTGCACACTCCGCTTTTATGGAGTTCTTTTTTGCTGGTGAAAGATGACTTTTCCAGCAAAGAAGAGAATGATGTAAAAAGTGAATTTTTCCCTAAACCAAGATACGGTTGAGAAACAGAGTATATATAATTTTTTATACAGTTTGTGTGAGAGAGCCACACAACGTTTTTCGCTGGCTTTCGGAATTCCCTGATGTGCCGTTGTTCAGAGGAAAAGAAGGAATGGAAAGGCTCCGAGTTTTTTGGGAGAAAAGCATTCTTTTTTGCAGTTTTTATAGAAAAGGGTGGTGATATTGCATCATTATTATATATCATATACATATAAAGAGTAGCAATATATATGTATTTATTATTATATCAGTGTATATGTCGAGAGAAACAGGAAATTTTTTCTAAAGGCTAAAATATTTTTGGGTTGTCTGTGATCATCGTATTTTTGACTTTTTGAGTGCGAACCTTTTCCCAATGAAGAATGATACATCCTCAAGCGCTCCTCCCGTCATCGACATCATCGATATCATCATCACATCACACCGGATGAGCATGTATCCACATGGAGTGGAAATCCAAAGAAATCTCAATTCAAGGAAATTTCCAAAGGTTTGTGGTCGATCGTTAAAAAGCTCAGCTCAAACTCGTCGTTCTCCCTCTCTCGCTCTCGTATCGCAAAAGTTCATCAGAGAATCATTGCCGTATTATTATTACTCTTGTGTGTTCCGACCTGAGCACGCGGGTTAGATCATGTGGCGCAATCCCTTTCATTCCATTCTGTCATTAGGGCGAGAGTTCTCGCGCACTCCCATTAAAAATTTCCTTCAATGGCTTAACACTTCCGTTGATTATCCAGAGAAAACATTCACTTTCATCACGTCATCATCCCAAACACCATTTTCACCGCCACAACACACCACTTTACCTCACATACGAAAAAAATAACAGGCTGATCGGCCCCCTTTTTGAGAAATGTTTTGTGAGGATTTCTCTCCGCTTTGACTTCGCACACAGAGAGATCCACACTTGTGTTAAGTAAACATTCTCATTTCTGTGAAAATGGCCGTGTTTTTCACTGGCAAAAGTGTGCCGGAAATTGTTGACTCTTTTGGAGGAATGCGCTCGTGTTTTTATCGTGTTTTTGATGTCATCCTCATAAAAATTACTCCTTCGTTCGCTCCTTCTCATAAAATATATGACGCACAGGGAAACAAACACAGGGAAGAGTTTTGAAAGAAAGAGAAAGAGACACGATAATGTGCACAATGGGGATTTATAATTCATATGCAAATTTTACTTTCTCTCTCTCCTCTCCTCACAACTCTCTCCTCCATGTTCACCTTTTTATCCACACGCGTTCCACTTTGACTCTCTCATCGCTCCATATTTTTTATGTGCTTTATTGTAACTTTACACCCTCGTCCTCTCTCTCTTCCTTCAATCGTTTATTTTTGATGCGGCTTTTACTGCGTACAAAAAAGGAACACACGAACTCTACGAGCAGCTCGAGAGTTTTGTTTTTAAGTGTCCATGTGTTTCCCTTGTCTCTCTTCTCTCTCTCTGCTGGCACAGAAAAACGACAAGAACCACAACACACACACAAGTCGATGCGAGAGAGAAAGTGGAAAAGAGCAAAAACAGCAAGGAAAGAGAGAAAGCACACCAAAAACGCTCTCGTTTTTTCGAAGAGATCAAGACACATGCATGGAACACACACTCACGAGAGAGAAATATATATTCCCAACTTGGAAAACTTTCTCCGAGTCGAAACACACAGAGATGAGAGAGTAACGGTCGATAAAAATAGTTGAGGGGAAGCTCTCTCAGCTTTTACTCTCTTTTCTCGAGAATTTTCAAGAGAAACTCTGCATTTTTAGCGGGACACACACACACACTCACTCACGTTGATCCCTCAGTTTTACTGAAAATTTAGGGAGGGAAATGTTCTCAACTTCTGGACCTGTTCCCATTTTTGTTTCTCTCAGAAAAAACCGTCCTTACAACTCCTTCACTGAGTTGCATGTGTGGAGGACACCACATAAAAACTTTACGCAATCGTACCAATCTTCAAAAAACAATCCGTTTTTTTGTGCATTTTCGAAACCACTCTCCCATTCAGAGGAGAAGCACGTTTCTCTGACTTTCTCCGCGAAATAAGCGGTTGTTCGTCTCCCACTCTCACAAACTTTCCTCACACAAAAGACACACGCACACGTTTAGTCCACTCAGTACACAACTGAGTTCACGAATCACCCATGAAAAGCCGAAGGAACAACAACGGCGGCAGTAGCGGTAGTGAGTCTCTCGTCCTGCTTTCTCTCTCTTCGTAAAACGATGTGTGTATACATGTTTCTCGGCACACACGGTCGTCATCTGTGTGCTCCTCTCTCTCAGGGCGAGATAAGCCCTGAATCTCGTCCACAATGAGAGGCGTTCTCACTTGGAGAACATGAGCGTCTCTGTATTGTTGAAGAGAGTGAGTTGGTCTTGATGGTGGTGACTGTGTGGTGGTAGGAAAAAGTGGGAAGAGAGCGAGGAGCCTTTCTCTGTGTACACGAGTTGAGAGAAGTTTTCTCTCTACTTTTACTCTCATTCCACACACCACCACTCGTCGTCATCGGCCTGAGTATATGTGCTCCCTTGCCAAGAACGAGCTCAAGTCGTGTGTGGTGCGGTGTGGATACTAGGGAAGATTGGGAGCAAAATAGTGTCTATACAATGTGTGAGAGGAGAACTCTGCACACACATTGTACTCAAAGCTTAGACGTAAAGTTGGAACGTGTATTTCGGCGAATACTCTACGCAAACCCGAGAAGCGAGAAAAAACATTCTTGCTCATGCCTCTCTCTCTCGAATGAGAGAGATGCTCCAACTCGCCTTGTCCTCACTCAAGTTTTTTTTAGGAAGCACACTCTCTTACTCACACACGCTTACTTATAGATTTTCTAGTATAAAATATACGCTTTTGAAGTGTGTGCGAGAGAGAGAGATGATAAACGTAGTAACTTCCCTCAACCGTTTCATTTTCAGAATGAATCTCCTTCTTCCTCCTTCTCCCTGATCATTTGCTGCCGCAATGAAATGTTAATGAAAAGGAATTGGAGGAAAGAATGAAAAGGGGAAATTTCCATCTTAAAAAAGGTTAAAGGGTAAATGTGTGAGCTGGCAAGTATCTCCCACACACGATGTGTACTTGAAATATGAGCAAAGAGTGTATTCGCACACACACCACTTGATTGGCAGAGGTTTACTACGGAGATGTACGTATTGCGCTGAAAATCCGCTTGAAAATTTGCATACACCATCAACTGCAGCCGTGTGTCTCTCTCTGGCACACAAAAATGCTAATTTTCCTCCCATAAAACAAGCCTTCCTCCTGCCTATTTAAAAATAAGGCTCACCTCATTCCCAACATTTTATGAAGGCAGTATACTTTCTCTCTCTCTACACTCCCACATTGCATCCGCACCGAGTAAGTCGTTCGCTCGTTTTTCTATTTTTATCACGTCAAACAAGGTCCGGTATATTTTTCCATTTTAAACAACCAACTCTCAACTCGTACTTCCTCTTTATGTTATAAATAGAGAACTTTCTCATATGTTTCTTTCTTGGTGTAAAGCCTGTTGCAATGGTGGAGGACTTGAGTCTTTCTTTTGCCGACGACTTCGCCTTCCTCTCGTTCCTCCTCGTTTGGAGGATACCCTCCCCATGTTGTCCTCCACTCTATTCTCTTCCACACAAGAAAAATGTATGAAGTTTCTCTGGAGAAAAGGGCTTTGTGTGCAATATCAGCTCCCAAAATAAAAGAGGACTTGGCCTCCACCACGAAAAGAAAAATGAGAAGAATTTCTCTCTCTCTGGAAGAGTGTACTTACATATAAAAAATGTGTTTTCCCTCACCATGTGTGTGAGAGAGTGTGGATGACGCGGACTACAGAAAAACGTAAGCACTCACACACACGTTTTGAATGGAGATACACTTTTTGTTTGGGTTCCACCCTTCTCATCTCTCGCGCTGTGTGTGTGCATCTGAAAGCGCCAGCAGCATACATCCTTGTCCTCCATACTTTCTTTGAGAGAAAGTTGTAATTTTTTCGTGAAAATCTCTTACACTCCCACAGCATGGGTGAATATGAGAGAGAGAGAGAAGGACGAAGGCGAAAAATAATAAGAATATATATGTGCACCAAAAAAAAAGAAAGAAAAACCACAAGAAGACTGCATCTCCGAGTCGAGAGCATGGACGAAGCTATGTGTGGTCCTGGAGTGTTGTGTGTGTGGGCCTTGTGAATTTTGTGATTACTTGCGATCCACTGGCTTTAACGTTTCCTACAGACGTCTCTAAAGAAGCTTCCAAGTTTTTCTTCTTAACTAGAGGCATCTATAGTTTTTATACGGTTGATAGAAAACCAGCCCATAGGATCCCAAGTGCATGGTATATTTAACTGATTGTGAGTACGAGCGCTTTTGAACAAGCCTATTTTTCCTGCTGCCCTATTTTCTTTCTCTGTGTGTGTCTCCCTGCTTTTGACTCCAATCTATGATCCCATTCTACTCCCATTTTTCCCTTTCACTTCACTCCCCGCTCTCGCAGCAGCATAAAACAACGGGTTTCTGTCATAGTGAAGAAAAAACTTTCTTCGTGCTTTCTCTCTCTCTGCAGCTGACATCTAAAAAGAAGGTCTGCAAGACGTTATATAAAAAGTGTGTGAGAGCTTTCTCTAAAATAAACCGTCCAACTTTTTTTCCTCTCAACTTTCAAGTCTTGTTGCATACATGCATGTGTACATGTCTTCTTTGAAACAAAAATATATTAACAAAACGATACTCGTGTTGAACACGGAGAAAAAAACCCAAGAAAAACAGAGGCTTCTTGCACACCAACATGAGAGATGTGTGTACAAGATAAAATATATTTTTCCACAGAGAGTCAAAACGAGAGACAGGAGAAGGAGAGATGTGGACGTGTGCAGCTTTTGCAATGTTGCAAGTGCCTTTCTCCCATTTATTTCTTCGTGTAGGTAAGGCATGGAGAAATGCACACACACAGATGTCTATCTTCTTAAGTAGTTTCTTCAGCAAAGAAAATTTGTCCTTTTTCACTCAAAAAGCACACATACACACACATTTTTTTCTTTCAAAGCAAAAAAAAAACTTTCCCAATAAATTCGACAGCACCATACATATATTTCCGTGGGAAAGAAAGTTGCGTGAAGAAAGAGGAAAAGTTTGTAAAAAAAAATGTGGGCGCACATATGGATGTGAATGAATGTGTGTGACGCTTTCACATATTTTCACATTTGAGATGCACACTTTCACCTCTCGTGGAAAAAAGGTTGAGAAGAAAAACTCGTTTTGGCATGCAACATTAGGATTATTGTTATTCTTTTAAAAAATTCCATACTGTACGCGAGCACATCGAGTGGAAGTAAAAATGTGAATTACTTTCTCTCTGAAAGGGCATAATTTATTTTTCCGTTTGCATTCCCACGATAAATGACCTTATAATGGGACAGCAGGGTAATGATGAAAATCGAAAAATATTCGCTAGATTTTTTAAGGTCGCCCATTTGGTGCTCTCAGCTCCGATTTGTCGTGTGTTCACCTTGCGATACATTAATCAGAAGAAGTGAAAGCGAGAAAGCAAAGAAGGTGGCGAAGAACATGAAAGATGGAGAAAGTTGTTCCAGTTTTCGCTCTCGTCACACGCACATATTAGTCATGGTTCAGAGAGTGCAATTCAATCCAGCTCCTCGTTTGTTGTGAGCACGAGGAGGAAATCCATTTGCATCAACTGACATTGATTATGCCTCTTTGTGCCGAAATGAACATTTGTCTTTCTCAAGACGTCTCGGTAAAGGGTTGTGTAACACTTCCTTTTTTTGCTGTTTAACACAGCGGGAGGAAAAAAGGTTAATACAATATTCTGCGTGTTTCTTTCTCCCAGTTTAAAGGTAGACTCACTTTCTCCCGCATTTTATTCACATCACACAACCGCCTCACAATGATGTCTGCCCTCACGCAGGAACACACTGAATTTGTGCGGACTCCTTTTTTGTTTCACTTTTCCTAAAGAATGTGCTTCCTTTTAGTGGCCGACGTCTGTGTTCGAGTGAAATATTGAAAGTCAATAGGCTCAACCAGTTTTCATAAATGATTTATAAGACTCTACTCTTACCCACACAACACACTTTCTCCCACTCGTTCCGCTCTCTGTATACCACAGAGAGTAAAACGGTCTCGAGAGTAAATGATGAGATTTTTTTCGAAATCGGAAGAGAAAGGGGAAATTGTACGTAATCCGCTTAGAAGAATTAAACCTGGCTGCCCCACTCTCGACGAAGACGTCATCATCATGACTTTCTCCTTTTGGCTTATGTGTCACACAGAGCATGCTACATTATGACAGATATTTTTTTGTAGGAGAAAGTGGAAGAAAATATATACGTCCACCATTTCAATTCTATTCTCACTCACTTTGTCGAGCAAGAGGTATGCTCTCGAGGAGCAGACAAACTCTTAAGGATTCAAGAGCTCACATTATTTTCTTCGATGGGATTATGCCACTCGGAAAATTAATGTATTTCCAAAGAGGTACGTGACGTAAAGGACGATGTGATATTTGCTCCATGTCCGTGTACTCCAAAAAATAAACAGTGAGTATACTACTACAGAAAGAAGGACGACCTGGAAAAATAAGGGAATAGTTGTAAAAAAAGTGAAGAATTCCAGAGCGCACTATCCTTTTTTCTTTTCGTGAGAGAGCCCTCTTTTTTCTTCTACTTTCGCTCTGCTCAATATTTTTACATTTAGATTAAAGTGTCAAGCCATTTTTCAACTGGTTTTATACATCTCTCTGCATTAGATGTGGATATGTATAAAGCGCAAACAAAAAATACATGTATATCTCTTTTCACGTTCACTTTTCGGATCGCTGGATTTTTAACCTTTTCTCTCTTTCCGTCGTCGTTTTTCTCGAGTCAAGAGTATTTTTCTTCTGGAAAAAAGGTAGGAAGCGGATATGTGTGTGGATGGTTCAATGATCAATTTCTATTCAATCGATTCTCAGCCACACATGCACACACGCGAACACAAGAGGAGAAAATAGGGTCTTTCCTTTTCTCTCAAGCTTACCATCATCTCTTCACGATATCTTTCGATACGCGATATACTAGTAATAATAATGGGAGCTCTTATTTTTTTTTAGAGAAAGTTTCTATTTTTCCAGAAATGGGCTCCAAATAATTTCTCAAACTCTCCAATTTTATGTGGACATCATCACATCACACACATGAACACTTGATGTAGTTAAATGCGAAGCGAACAAAAAACCGTAAACTTTCTGTTCAAAATATGATTTCTGAAGAAATTTCTCAACCCGTTTTCATTAATATTTTCTGTCATATTTCAAAGTAGAAAATATGAATGCACGCAAGATGATAGCTTACAGCAAGGGAATTCAAAAAGGATGGAGACGCGTCGAAAAAAATTTAATTTATGATCAAAGCTTAAGACTTGGAAGATCTGGTTCCACGAAAAGAAAAAGTGAGGAAAATCAAATTTCCTTCAAGTGTCAGCCGAAATTCCTTTTTATCACTAAATGAACCATGAAAAAATACATCGCTCTCCAACCTTCCTCAACCGTTTTATGCATAACTTGATCAGACCAGAGCAGATTTTTTTTGGCAATTTCCTCTCATTATGGCTCACCTCACACACATACTTTCACTCTCTCTTTTTAGAATAAATAATGTTTTTGTACCTGTAGCGAGGGAGTGATGAGGTACGATTTTTTACTCAGTTTTTGTGTGCGGAGAAGAGAGCGGAGGTTGGAAATGCTCGTTTATTTTTTCACAGGGTAATGATGGTGATGATGGTAAAAGAGAAAGTGATTCATACGTTTAGACTTGAGAGCTGTGAGACTGACTGCACACCGTTTACTCACACTACCATGTGCACAAGAGAAAGTACGCTTATAGTTGTTAGATGATCATTAATCATGCGATTTGCGACATGGAGCGTGTGAGTCTCAATGAGCAGCCACGCTCCATATATGCTCATCATAACGGCACATTTTCTCCCACAGCTTTCTCTTTCTCTCCACAGGTCCCTCTTCACCGTTTTTTTTTTGTGGAACAAAAACGATAGGCGTTCTGTGTGCATACAGGTTTCTACCGTTTTTTGTGTGTGGAGAAAATAAGAGGGAGAGATTGAAAGGCTATAAAAATGTGTCGGAGTCTAACAGGGAGTGAGCGTGGGTGGTAAAGCTGGCTATTAGCAAAATGAAGAATGGGAATGAGGAGGAGAAAAAATGTGTTCTTTATCCAATAATCGTATTCCACCTCATACACACACAAAAAACATGATATTGTATGTGGAAAATGTTTGAGAGGAAACAACCATAATATCACATCAAGACGAGGATGACGATTATGTTGGAGAGTTAAAGTGGAACGTGCACAATTTGCTGAGTGTCCTCAAGAGCGTTTTTTGTGGGGGTTTACACAAACGGCTGTTTTCAAGAGGATGAGTTGAATATTTTAAAGATTCTGCAGCACAAACGCTTTTTTGGCGCACTAGCCCATGTTGGATGGGATAACGTATAATTTTTAAAACAAAAGGGCGCAATGCAAATGGAATGATTTTGGGAATGAATTTCACTTGGAATGTGCTCTCCATCTTCACTGGTTTTGTGAAGCACTCGATAAATGAATGTGACCGTTTTAATGTTCAATATAATATGGATATGTGTCGTTATGCAAAAGATAGTGTTTTTTTCTAGCATATTTCTCATTCCTTTGAAGAAGGAAACCTTCGATGTCATAAACTAGAAAGAAAAAGAAAAAAAGCTGTGCCTTCTTTGGCAGACAAAAAAGAAGAGAGATAAAAATCCAACGTGATCACATTTCACATTAATGGTGCACAATATGACTATCAGATATCCGTCGCGTTTCCTGTTTTCCAAGTTAAATAAACCGTGGAACGAAGAAAAGCATAATCCACAACCATATTATGAAGTGTGCATATGTGCACATCGTCCTTCTCAAGAACGTGAGCAAATTCTCGTAGAGAGAAGAAGGGCCTTGTAACAAATCGTGAAATGCAAGAATGTCTAGAGAAAAAATAGATTGTTCGCATTTTTTCTCTGTTGTGAAAAACGACTGAGAGTGTGATAGAAATCGATCGAAATTTGAGCTTTGTAAATTTTTTCCTTATTTTTACACTAACCTTTTTAACAACACACGTAGAAGAAGGCGAACAAGTTGAGAATCAGGGAAAATGGGTCATCATCGTGTGTTGTAAAGAAAATTTAGGAAATGCACGTTTTAAATTTAAAAAAAAGGATACAGCAAAACCATAATGTATATCTTTTTATATATTACTGTTTGCGACTTTGTGCCAAAAAAGGAAGAAGGCTTTGAGAAGGAGAAACGAGTTTAATAGAGGTTAAATATGTGCATAGATTAAAGAATAGGGAAAAAGGGGAAAAGGGATGCGGAGAGAAAAGGATGGAGAAACACAACATAATACATATTACAACTATTATGATCCTCTTTTCGAAAAGAGAAAGTCTCCCTTTTTTTCAAATAGATCGTATTATCATTGAGTTGGAAAGACAGAGAAGTGAAAGTACAAGACGACTCAGGATTTGTAGTGGCGGAGCTCATATATATTTTTAGTAGATAATACTTGAAACTTTACAATCATTTTGAGCTCCTTTCCTCTGTCTTAGAGCTTTTGAGCAACTCTTGTCCAACAAAGGGAAAACCGCAGCCATGTTTTTTCCTCTGTGTCATATGATGATGAGGATCTTTTTTTGCGAAGGCCTTGAGAGAGTAAAGTGGGCCATTGGAACTCGTAAAGAAATAAAAAGGGAGTGACAAAGACACATTTGGTATGCTTTTATTATCACAACTACGACCGTATAGTTAGCTGTATTCTCTCGTGATGCAAAAGGCTTAGTACAGTACACTTTCACATTTTCATAAAAGTTTCTCAACCATTTTTACTGCTATTGCATAAGAAAGAATAAAAACTCGAATATTTAAAATGTTTCTCGGAAAACATTAAAATGCGGGATTTTTTTTTATTTGACCTGCGTCAGTCATCTTTTGTATTAAAAATCTGAGCAAATTGACAGCCTTTCGTTTCGGAAGTCTAATTCACTTTTGGTGTCCTCGAGATGAATTCTTTTTCACTGCTGGATATAACGTCATAACGTGTCACACACATCTTGATCCTTGTCACACGCGAAGAAGCAAAAAATCTGGGTCGAAAGTGAATACATGTTTGTATATTATGCTTCACGTACTCTTTCGCTTCAGTTTTTTTTCTTGGAAAGGTAACATATCATCACACGAGAGAGAAGGAGTAAAAAAGGTGCGCTCCACAGGAGATGATGATGATGAAGTAGTTGAATAAACGAGAAATCTGTTGACTCTCTCACTATCTCTACCGTAGTTCCCCCTTGTTTGACGACATGAAAGAGTATGCCTCGTCATCATGATGAGTATTTTCTCCAGTGAAAGTTTACTTTTCCCGTGTCTTTCTCCTTTATTATCTTTATCCCTTCTTTACCTGAAGTTGACTCTTTAAATAAAGAAGACGTCCGTTAAGGGAACAGCTAGACACACAAAACCATCCTTCGGCCGGCTGTTTATACACACACGTCTCTTTAAAATGGAGAAAACCAGCATAAAAATGTTGTATGCATATTTCTCAATATATATTGAATTAGGATGTGAATTTTTGTGGTTGGAGAACAGAGGAGAAAGTTTGGATTTTTTTTGGTAAAAAAGAGAAAGTCTTGACATGTTCTCAGCAGAGTGCCGGCCACACGAGAGAAAAGCACAGCGCTCCCGGATGCCCCATAAATTCATATAAGTCTTGTCAAATGCCAGGGAGCATACAATGCATGAATGATTATCAGGCACATACAAAGAGTGTGAGAGAAAGGCGAAGGAGCAGAGAGAAAGCAAGAGTGTGCAGTCATATTACCCGCAGACGTGAAAGAAAAATCGGTTCGCTTTCTCACACAAAAAGACTGTATTTTCTCCGCTGTTAAAGAGAAAGGTGGCCAAGATAAAAATGTGTCTCAAAGGCACTCCACACACAGAGATGCGGTAATACAGGAGAGAGAGCTCAGACACATCTTATCATTCTCTCAATAATTTTAAGAGAAAAGTGGCCAGTTTTCCTGACTCTGAGCTGAGCACCTTATCTTCAGTGAACATTTTTGAAGTAATAAAACGCGCTCTTTTACAATTTGAAGGTTTTAAGAGAAAAGTGGCCAGTTTTCCTGACTCTGAGCTGAGCACCTTATCTTCAGTGAACATTTTTGAAGTAATAAAACGCGCTCTTTTACAATTTGAAGAAGAAAGTTTCTCAAATTTATGAACAGCGTCCATGAA
The DNA here is from genome assembly GCA_027743745.1 of Alloscopus bannaensis. Classification (NCBI taxonomy): domain Eukaryota; kingdom Metazoa; phylum Arthropoda; class Collembola; order Entomobryomorpha; family Entomobryidae; genus Alloscopus; species Alloscopus bannaensis. The sequence continues at coordinate 9,302 of JAHZMW010001470.1, read as the reverse complement.
TGACACTGTAGAGCTCATTGATATCTCAGACCACATTAGTATTCACCTCTGTACCGCCTCCAAAAAAAGGGGATAGGCGTGGCCCGCTGCTTATCAGCAGTCCTTTCACAACCTCGTGTTATATGAATAAATACAAGAATTTTGCGACAATTCCATTCAATTTCTTTCTCTCACCACAAATATGGTCGGAGGACACACAAGCGTCATTAGGTAATTGCCAGTTTCTCCTAAAGTACTGTGGAATCTCTCTGTTCCTCTAAAATACGTCCCTCTGCAAATTTCTAAAGGAGAGCGATGCCCCGTCAGTGAGAGTTACATTATACTGCTTTCCCTCCCCTCGAGGTGATGGTGTCGGTATGTGAGTTGTTTTTTGTGTGTTCGCTGAAGAATAATGGATAATGGTACGTGACCAGGATGTAATAAAAAGGTGTGTGTTCCTCCTCGCTTTCTCCTGATTTTTATCATCCAAACAATTCTTTTTTGTGTCAACTCACATATCTATCCTGTCTCCTCGGCGTGTGGTGGTAACGGAAAAAAATCTCTGTACTTTTTCACTGTGTGTTGAATTCATCTCGATGTGTTTTGGTATTCTTGTGAGAGTCTCTAGAAAAAATGGATTTTTTGCCTATCTATTCAAGCTCTGTGTGTGCCATATGTGAGAGGAGAGGCGCAGTCCTGTTTTCTGCGTGTCAATATGTGACACTAGGGGAGGCAAAGTGTAGTTGAGGATGAGCACTGACATTTTTGTCGCTCTCGACATATGAGGAATACGTGCGAGAGTCGTACTTCCGTGACTCCATATTTCTCGGGGTTTTTTCAATATTTTTTTCTTATGAAAATTCAACGTGTCACTGAGCTCACGTGGAGGTGAAGGAAAGTACTTGTGGGGATGAAGGAGGTGGAGGAGGGAATAAAGTGTCGTTGTGTCACTTGGGATATTTATTTTTTGTGGAGTGGAGAGAGAAAGTTGTCGACTCCGTCGGTGTCGTCATGTTCTGAACAAGTTCGCTCCGTGTCAATGTGACGACCACGGGGGACGACAAAATGGGAGGAGAAACGAACGTGGGAACTCTGGAGAAAAAAGTTTTCTTTTCCCACCACACCAAGACCACAGCACAAAAGAAAAAAAACCCTCGTCGACTTCACCACCATCGCCCGCATTATCGCATCGAAATCCTCCAAGATTTTTTTTTGTCGAGACAACTTTCTCTTCTTTTCCTCTTTTTTCATTTTCCACTCTATTTTCTCTTTACGAAGAAAACCCAAGTTTACGTGTCTGTGTCAACTTTTGTTTGAGCTTGTTAAAAAGACACACACACTTACTCTGGAGTGAGATAGAGTTTGTGTGTATATCGGCCAAAAAAGAATGAGCAAAAGTCTGGATAAGTCCACGCAAAACAGACTCCAAGTCCTGAGAAACTGAGGCACAGTTGTGCTTTCCAAGAAAGAGAGATGTAAAATGACTGTCAAAATATTACGTGCTCATTTTCATCCGTCAAGTTACACAGGAAAAATGGGGCTAACGATGCTGAAAGTTTTGGAAACGTGATCCAACAGCGCCACAAAAAGAAAAAAAATGTTATGTCATTATTTCACCCCCGCTCAACTGTCGACTTTCTTATTGTGGTTGTAAACTTGCGAATTTTGAGACAATGGGAGTGACGATCATTGCCGCCATAATTAAAGCAATGCAGTTCTGAGGCTGCTGACCCTTGTTCGCAAAAGGGTCCGTGATTTCTACATCCGAGTCGCAGATCCCGTACCACATCCCCGTCAACTTGGACCGCAACGGACGATACGCCACCCCGTCCAGACTGGCGCTCCGATTGACGCATTTGTGATTAGGGTCGAGGCAAAAGGTTTGAAGTTCGGTGGCGACAGCTCCCCAACCGAGGGAGCAGTGCCCATATCGAATGGAGGAACATCGCCTGTTTTTCGCATCCCACGTGAGGCGACGGTTGAGTCCAACGGTTGCCTTGAAACTGACGAGTTCGGAGGAAAGGTTGAGGGTGCGGTGGTGATTGTTCGGGTCCACCAGACTCCACAGGTAGCCGCAGGTGCAAACTCCAAAGTTCTTGTCGAGATCCGGCTGGACACAGTCGTAGGTGACCATGTCGATGTACTGAATCGTGATGTTGGACGTGTCTTGCACCACGCTCATGCACAACTGGGCGGGACAGATGTACTTACACTCACCTTTGTAAGAATCGTCCGCGTTGATGGTGAGGAAGTTGGTGGCAATAATGTTTGGCATCCACTGCTTGTTCGCTTTGATGGCGTCGTCGTACTTCCGGCGAGCGAAACGCCACAACTGAGGATCACAACTATCGCCTGGAACCAAGGATTTGAAGGAATTTGTGACGACAATTTAGGAGGGGCGAAGTTTCACCCGGGATCTTTGAAGGATTACCAATATGCGCTACCCGAGGCTTGATGCAGGTTCTCGCACAAGGAGACTTTGTCCCGCGGATCCACTCGCATCGCTGAACTTTCTCTGATATGCACTCCTCCTTTGGAATGAGATGCGTTACTTCCGGAAGGGGAATGATTCGATTTGGTGGGACGTAGTTTGCATCGTCGAAATCGTCTCTACCAATTACAATTTCCTGTGTCTAGGAAATTAATTAGGTCGTGATTAAATAGAGCGAAAATAAATGTTGGAAATGTAATGTAGTGTTTAAAGAAGTAAAAATCACGTTGTTTCGAATTGTCTCTGTGTGTCCCCAATGTAGCAGGTCTGACATATAGAAAAGCACGACTATAATAACTCCCATCACTGACCCATAGGGCATTGTACTTGACTTTACTTTATTGATAAATTACAAAAAGTTCTCTTTAGATCTGGAATCCAACATATTGCCTTAAGAGTACAAAAAGAAATATATCTCTTCATTGCCAGTAAAAATAATTTTAAATAATTTAAAAGTGGAGAGAAGGGAAGGTTTTTTATATTTATCCAATAGTAACTGCATCGCTAAGCTAAGGGAGTCCACTGAAAACATGGCTCTTCAATCAATCAAAGTATCAAAACGATGCTTGACGATTTCACAAAAACCATAAAATGAAGTATTGAGTTAAAGGACAATCGACGTGATATTCAACGGGAGCGCGTCCGCTGCTTATTGCACCACCAAATTGTACCTCTAACCGTGTCGCTCAATCTAAATTGATTTCCACAACCGCGGCGGATGTTGTCGATCTCATACCGCTGTCTTTTAGACAAAGTTTGTACACAATCTGGCTTTGAATTTCAGCCACAATATCGAATCCTCTAGGTACGACCAAATCGTGTCGTTGCACCGTTCTCTCTGATTGCTTGAACTGTCCAGCCCCGAGACAGGGATGCGCTCTTTGATCCTTTGACTTTGTTACTTCCGGGTTTTGCCTCGACCCACTCTCCAAAGAGCGGCAGGATGAAGCAGCAGAAGTGTGTGATGGACACACAATTACACAACAAAGCAACACTCGAACCAACGTTTGACAAAGTGTATTGAAATCAAAGGGCTACTTTCCCCATACAAAATCAGTAAAGATCTTGTTCAGCACAAAATACTGTACAATACATCATAAAAGTGTTATTCTGGTATTTATCTAATATACAGTAACTCTGCATCATCAAGCTCTAGGTGGCCTGCTGATCACGTATCTCTTTCCTTTAAAAATCCTCTCTCAACCGATTGCTCGATTCATTATTATTGTATCTCACTCCCATCTCTCGAAGCTCACATTATCGAGAAATGGAGAGGAAGCCTGTGTGTGAGATAACGTCCCGAAAAAGTGCTTATCTTATATTTTTATTCTCTCTCGGGGAGGGAAAGCGAAACGGGAGGTTCTACATCCACATTTTCTTGGAAATCGTAGACACACATACTTTCTCTAGTTACCATCTGCTTTTTCTCTTTTGTGCTTTGAGAGAAAAAAGGAGAGAGATTTGGTGATTCCTGATCGTCACATCATGACTCTTTATCACAGTGCTCCTCCGCTCGGTCTTTGGAGATTTCCGCTCACTTCCCATCCATCTCGTCTCCTTTTTCTCTCACACATACTCCCTCCCTCACTTTCACTCTGAGCATACTTATTTGTACCTCTCCATCTCCACTACAGCCACACCACCTCGGGTGGCGGATGAGTGTGTGCCAAACGGAATAATAAAAGAATGTGTGTCACTCGGGACTATTTATTTGAAATGGTGTGTGCCTCTGCTCTCATCTCTCTCACTCGTCGATATCACATCAATCCTTTCGCGAATTTAAGCTCCACGCTCTCTCTCTCTCCATTCCCTTTGTTTTCCTTTTTTCTCGTCCCGTCTTCCGATCACTCGAACGGAATCTGCTTTATTTAGTGAAAAATGAAGATAAACGCTTCAAACACGACGTAGTCTGCTATACAGCCCTCTGAGGATGGTTATGGGGATGGTGCCAATTGCCAATAATAAAGAAAATGGCGCAGCGGCTCTCTCCGCTGCTGACCAAAGGACTATGATTTTTTTGTTAAAGATAAATCGTATATATAAAATGGGAATGGTTTAGCTGCAAAGATTTCGGCTATTCATCGAGTAAAAAAATTGGGGAGATAACGCAAATGTTTTACTGAGAGCTTTATCTCTCTGCTTTCACTGTCCATAATTTATGCGCAAGGATTTTCTGGTGGGAAATAATAAGCCACCAAATATCAAAAGGGATCATCGTCACCGCCATTTTATAAAAACGTCCGTTGGTCGTCTCTACCAGAGGAGAGTGCAAAGAGATAAGCGTATTTCTCCGAGGGATTAACGTCCACCAACGCTGGTATCCACGTCGAGTCGGCAGCTTATTTGTGTGTTCAGTAGCACAAATGAAGCACAAATTAAAGGGGAAATGCACCCGCTCCCAGTGAAAATTGTTAACTTTTTTTCCTGGACAGGCCTCTCTGATTTGTTGAGGGAGAAAGTGAGAGTCTCATCATCATCATTGCCGCTATATGGATGTGGGACTAAGTGTTGTTGGACTTTGACCAGCACACTATGTTTTGATTTCCATTGGGACCCTGAGTCGAGATGAGAGTTCTGCGAAGTACGAGAAAGGGAGAGAAAGGTTGCCAAAAAGTGTTATTTTCGCGTTTGAGAATGATGTGCAACGTCACCCTATCTTTATGAATGGGACTATGTATATATTCCAAAGTGGCACAGTGGCGACGGAGAAAAATTTTCATGATTTTAGTATCCCTACCTACAGTCGGGTTAAAGAGAGTTTAAGAGAGAGAGAGGTTTGTGTGTGTGCAATTCCAAAGTTTTTGTCGTCATCACCGCTCCACTGAGCTGTAAGAACGCAAAACGTAGAAAGCAGAGCAGTGCCCGTTTTTCCTTCAGAGAGAGAAAGTGAGCTCACACATGTCACAATTTATTGCACCCTATTTCGTCCACACAGAGAGAGAGAGCGAAAAGGCTAAAAAAGCAGAGCGGCTTTTGGCGTGTTTTGCGCTCTGTGAAAGTCCTCCGGGAGAGAAAGTCCTGAGGATATTTCACAATGGCACATCATACAACATTTGGCGCTCAAAATTCCACACTCGTTTTTCTCTGCTCGAGAGCAAGTTTCGCTTAAAATATTTGAGAAAAAATATTTCAGAGTGGAAGCGAGAGAAAAAGTGTGTAAAAGAGCGTAGGTACGTGTATATAGCATGGAAAATCGAGAGGGCCATTAATGAAGTGGTAAAAGAGACGACGACGATGATGAGAGCGACGAGGTTTTTCATATATTTTTCTCTCGAAATGCATTTTCCTCCGCTACCGTGCGTCTCGTCACGAAATGATGTGAAGGGAAGAGAGAAAGCAGGAGAAAGCCTTGCCTCGAAACCAAAAACAAGATTAGAGGAGCATGAGTTAATTTCCTGTTGATGGCAAAACTCTTCCGGGAGCGCTGCTGCTCGCATATGCAAACCCACGCTGGGAATAACGTATTCAAATTTGTATTAAAAGAAAGTAACACTCGCACCGTGGAGTATTATATACATTTTTTGTAATGAGGTGTTGGCTATTACGAAATCGGAGACGACGACTACGATGATGATGATATGATACATTTTTTGGCTAAAAATGTATATAAACTCAACTCCACAATTTTGGGGATTGTGTGTATTTTTGGAGAAAGAAAGAAAATCCGGACCAGATTTTCTTTCTCTGTCTTTAACGAGTTTCTTTTGGAGAAAGCCGCTGGAGAAAATGAGAACACAAAAATGTGTTGTCGTTTTGTGTCTGCGCTTTTCTGACTTTAGGAGACTACAAAAGAGTGAGAGAGAGGGACAGCACAATTAAAATTTACGATTTCAGATATTTTCTGTTGTCGACAACGAAGGAGGAGGAGAAAAGAGAAAGTAGCGGAATAAATCAAAGGACAAGCATGTACAGACACACACATTCAAAGCCAAAGACACGCGGAGACGATGTGTCCTCGTCTTTTTTTTCTAGGACGCCCATTTCTCCGCGATTTTCTCGTCGCTGCCATAAAAAAAGGAAAGGATCCAAAGAAAGTTAACGATAAGTTCTTATTTTTTCGAGGGTGAGACACTCCACCACTACAGTATCGATTTATGAGTATTTTTTTCGTTGTGATTTTCTTGTAGTGTGACCAAAGCCCAATCGTAGATTTTTTAGCAGAGGATTCTCAAAGTGTGGATTTTTATGGCTGGTTTTATATTAGAAACGGCTCAAGAAGCGGGATCACCTTTGTCGTCATCATCGTCACAGAATATGCGGTGAAAATTAGATTTTTTAGCAGAGGATTCTCAAAGTGTGGATTTTTATGGCTGGTTTTATATTAGAAACGGCTCAAGAAGCGGGATCACCTTTGTCGTCATCATCGTCACAAAATATGCGGTGAAAATCTGTGAAAAAATGTAAGTATTGGCCGATTGTCACATTATTGCCTTTTCCAGTTTATGGAGAATGAGAAAGGTGTAAACCCCATTTTAAGGCTTCTTCAGAGGCGTAATAAAATAGTGGCTTAATTCTTTGCAGAAAGGAACAGAAGAACATTTGACCCCTCGTCGCATTTCACCTGACGTCTTTTTCTCCTTTTATGTATATAAATACAAAAAAGTGGTATTTTATGCGGAAAATGGTGTGTGGTTCGGTCATAATGGGCATCTTGACACACTCTCGAATATATATGACTGCGTACTTGCATATATCGTAATAAATTATGCGTTTGCAGAGTCTTCTCTGGTGCGATTATATTTTTGTGTAAATCACACGGAATTGTGGCATTCGCACCGGAGGGAAGAATTTGAGAAGGATAGTTTTCAAAAGGAACCTAACAGAAAGCAATAAAATCGTCCACCTGAATTCATGACGATAACCACAGAGCTTATCGATATGACTTCCTCGTTGGTTTAGGCTGCGCTTTAAAGTACAACGCTTGAAACAGTACAAATCTGTTTGAGTTTTAGAAGCAAACGACATTAAATTGTTTTCCTATGTGCACTAAACTCGCACACGAGGAGGACAGCTTAATTTATTTGCGAATTATACAGACGCAGAGAACAAAACAAAGATGGTAGCATAAATGTATTTCTTTTTTTCTATTGCAAGTCTTTCCTCTTTACGACCAACGCATTGCACCAGCGAACACCGTTACAAAACAATATCTCCATATATTTTTCGTGGAACTTTCCTTCCTGGTGCCCTTTGATCTCTTCCACATTTACATTTGTAAATCTAGACCTCACCTCTCTACCTCTTTCCACGTGTGTGGTCACTGGAGGCGATATGTGGTGGTGATGACAATCACCCAAAAATAGAAAAATGCTTGATTCAATGATGAAAAACGGAGTGAAGGCGGTGATTGTGGCACTGTTGAAAAAGGACTTTGGCCTGGTCGCCTCTTGGTAGTGGACTTGGTTAACTCTGATGATGACAACGAACTCCACATCATTGTCATCATCAGAGCCATTGCCATCACCATTCAGAATGGAAGTCTCATTTTCTCAATGGGATTCCCTCATTTCGAATGCTCACACAAATTGCATCTTCTCTCTCACACACACCATCACAATAGATGGATACTTTGGATTATTTGGAAGGAAAGGAGCAATCTATCTCATGGTTTCTCTCTCGTCTTGTGGAATTCACAAAAGTTCCATAGTCAATCGCGATTTCTCGCTTTGCCATAAATAAAAATGCGCTTTTTGCAAGGGGGATGATGATGAGAAGGAGGCGGAATTCAACTTATTTTCAGGAGCAGACTACAAAATTCTTTTTTATGTGTGTGCTTTCACTACTACGCTATGTGTGGGGAAGGATATGGATGTTTAGAGTAGAAAAAAGTTTAATTTAATCAAGTCCCCGCTCTCTTTCCTTGCAAAGTTATTCAAGGATGTGTAAGATGATCAAAAAGAGATGGAGGAAAAGATCTCGTTGATTTTGATTGTAAGCAAAGAAAAAAGCAATTGGTTCGAAGGAAGCGAGAGCAGAGAGGAATTCTGCGACTGTGATTTTCTTGAAGGCAGACGATTGAGTTTATGAAAGAGAAAAAAATGGCTTGTGTTGTTCACGTCGTTCGATTTTCTCTCTGTTTCGGAGTGTTCGTGTTCCCTTTGAAGGGTTAAAATTGAAAAGGATTGTCGAGTTTGAAAGGGTGCTTAATGACACAATGAGTTCTCCACAGAGAGTAAGAAACACTTTCACTTTCTTCACTTTCTCCTCCGCAATTTGACAGCTACACAATCACGCAAACACATACAGACAGAGAGAGAGAGAGGCATGTAAGACGCCCCGTGAAAAGGTCGGTGTGCTTCGTCGGAATGAGTTGTGCATAATGTGAGGAGAATTTATATTATTATTTTTTCGCGTGACACACTCTCAAAGAGTGATGATGAGAGGAAGAGTGTGTTTGTGTGGATGGAAATCATTGCCTTTGTTTGCATTTCATCGGAATAAAAGAGAAAGGGATTCACATAATTTTGTGGAAGATTTTGAGAGAGGGAAAGGAAGAGAAAATTGCAAAGAAAGTTTTTTTGGGGGGAGGACACACAATGCAAAGATATTTATGTGCTTTCACTCTATCTTGCTTTCGGTTTTGAAAAGGGAACAGCAGCACTAAAATATTTGTCTTTGACTTCCTCCCTGCTGATGAAAAGTGAGTGGCATTTCCCTGTTTTCTCTCGCTCTGCAAACAATCGTGAATGAAATTGCAAGTGGCAAACACAATAAAAGCACATGAGAGAGAAATGGTGAAAGACTTTCTATCTAGTTGTGTGTGCTTCCGTTTCTTTTTTAAAATGGGGTTGCCTCCAAAGAATGTTCTCTGGATTATCGGGAAGGGGATAAG
>JAHZMW010001469.1:0-21175 GCA_027743745.1 Alloscopus bannaensis | reverse complement strand
TGAGCAGGAGATGTGGTTGATTTTATTTTGTGAAACTAAGCAAATTTTATGGGCCATGACTGACTGAATGAATATGTGGAGAAAGGGATATAAGATACGTTTTGTGTGCAGCCTTTTTTACGCAGGCTTTATGAAAGGTTCCTGTAGGAGCTAAGTGCAGATATATGACATTCCTCGTAATTTTCACAGAACTTCCTCCACGAACAACTTTCGGTGTACGACCGGGAACTGAATTATATACGCATGTCTCCTCTACTATCCTGGAGAGTTGTGGCAAGCGTCTGCTTTTATTAGATGATGCCTTCTAGTTGTAATATGTGAATTTTTAGATGCTGACACCACGCATATAGCCTTCTTTTTATCGTAAGATAGGGGACAGGTTTTTTCTCCTCTCCCTAATTAATTTCTTTTCAGCAACACTTTCGCCAGGTTGAAAGTAACTTGAGATTAGTAGAATGGCTCTCTGCTCAGTTATCTGAATTAGTATATAACTAAAGAATGTATCTTTCTGGTGATAGTGATAATGAGCAAAGAATGTATTATTCTTGTGGATGAATTGTCAATTTTAATTTCGTTTTCTACCTAATTTATCTTATTTCCAGGAATGCCACCACCACATGTGAGCCACCGCATAATTGCCTGGAAATACGAAATACTATCCCCATAATCATATCAGTTATGAATGACAAGTCTCGTACATAAATAGGACGTAATCTTATGAGAAAGGGAAATCTTTTTCTCATTTCGTAGTTGTTCTGGACTAGTCAGTTCCGCTTGTCGCATTCCAACGAGACTTCGTGCGCACACATATTTTCAGCCAACAAAAATTCGGATTAGGGCCGAAAAAATGGGCGACAACTACACAAATCATTCTTCACAGATGCCCTTTTACAATTAAAGGCTGAACGGTCCCGTTGACGTGCAATGATCCATTACTTAATGTTCTTCAGCTTGTACTCACATCCCGTCGGCTTTATTGTTGTGAAACATTTTCTCATATTTTTCCTCAAACTTGTTTTTTTTCGGGTATGCCTCCAAAAAAAACTTGGCGGAGGATTCTAGAAGAAAAGTCTTTTGAGACGCTTTTTGTACATAACGAAATGATGATAATATGATGAGGTTTTCCGTGTAGCTCACCAAATAATGGTGTGGCGAACACAAGTTTTTGAGAAAAATGAAGAAAGGGCAGGCAGAGGGGGTTGAACAAGGAACGAGCAATACAAGCACTGTATGCTGACCAGGAGGGTGGTAATTATCGTAAAAAGAAATGATTCAAAAATGCACACTTGGATTGCTCGTATTACGTGTGTACGAGTGTTCGTTTTCCAGAAATGAAAATGAGCTGCATCTCATTTCCACATTGCATCATACAAGGAGTCATAATAGTGATATAGACACCGTGTAATACACGACTGCACACGCATTGCCTCACTGTAATAATTTCGTGTCTGCATACAACCCATTATCTCTCAATGCAAACCACACACGCGCTAAAAAATCCTCAAAAGTAGCTAGAGACTGGACGTGAACATTTTTATGTCTATATAATGCATGCATTACATGTTTTTGTAAAAAAAAGACTCAGAAAACGTTTATAATATACATCGTGCAGTCCGTTGCTTTGTTTGTCAAGATTTCTGTGTGAGTATTCCAGCTTTTCCTTTCACGCCATTGTTTCCCATTATCATCATCATTAACAAGACACAGAGAAAGGTGGGACATGTACTTTTCAAAATGTGATAAGAGAAACAATAGAGTTGTTCCCCTAAAACAAGCTGAACCAGCAAGAAACAAAAAAAAAGCTGAATGAAATGAAAAAACCTGAGAGAGCTCAAAACAGATTTTGATTTAAAGAACATTTACAGCCGAGCATTATTACTCCGGTAGCTTCACGTAATCCTCCTCATAAGCTGCTATAAAGGTGTCTTTGATAAACGAACAACAATTTCACAAAACCATAATGTTATCCCGTTCCTGCTGGACAATGGGAGAGTAAGGTTTGTGTCGTAAGAATTACATTATGAGTTTTTTCTCGACTTGTATTTAAGCTTGAAATATGTGGATTTTCAAAGTAAAAATAGAATGGTCAAGGACATAGCTTTCAATGTGGAGATAGGCTCACTACCAGCTTTTTAATCTTTGGATGAACAATGATGGTGCATACTACAAGTTTGAAGCGCAGACCGCCTTTGATATGAAAGATAAAAAAGAAAAGATTGTAGAAAAAAAGTTATTTCAGAAAGGAGTGCTGAGGAGAAATACCGTGATATTTTTTTCTCTTGTGTGTGCATTGTTGCACTCACAGTCCGCTGTATTTTACACAGAAAAAAAACATTTTTTTATTCACATTTACTCCACACAGATTCTAGCCTTTATGAAAAGAATCACACCAAACAACTACTTGAAGCACGTATAGTGGACGCGGATGATGGGACTGTGCAAAGCAATGAAAGTAGTAATAATCATGATAATAATGGGTAATTGGAAGATATATTGACGACAGAGGCCTTGTTGTGAGTCTGCATGTGGAGAGAGGTGTGTGCATGTGTCAATGTCTTTCTGTCCACTGCATCCCTCTCTGCTGGTCGTTATTGTAGATTCCTTCGCCCATTAAATGACTCTTCACTACCCATTTAATGTTTTATATTAGGCATGATGGCCAGCTCATCATTGCATTGTTCGAGTGGAAAGTAGTCCACTTGAATGTTCATATAACAGTGTAATCTCCCATTTTCCCTTATTAATGGCCACTGGGCTGGACATTTTTAGTGGCTCGCTGTGGCAGCACACATGAGGGACAAGCCCCACCAGACCACATAAAAAACTAGGTGTACATATGCACAAACTCACAAAATGTGACTATTGCTGTATTTCTCTGTAATGTTACAACCTCTGCATGGCTCTATTTCTCATTGTCATCGTATCATTAAGGAGCTGTGTTCATATAATACTGTAGTTTGTGAGATGGGATCTCGCTCTGGAATGGGGTGATGGTGAGACGGAATGGCAGAAAATTATGTTGCGCCTTCTTATTCTCGTCTTAAGAAGTCGTTCGTTGTAAACTATGCGAAATAATGGCCGAATGGATGGGCCACAAAGTATGATATTAATGACGACTGCTTGCTGCTGCCCTCCCATTCTCAAACATTATGAAGGGCTATCTACGACGATATAATCCATTCCTGCATATTTTACAATGTAGACTCCACATTGTATATGGAAAACTCTTGGAAAAATTCTTTTCATTTTCTTAACTTGCTCAAAGGTTGAACTCACTTTATATCCAGCATTCTCAAAAGATTTCTCCAGTAAATCTTCAAGAAATCTTCCTTTTTTCACAAAAAGAAAGAAATCAACTAGCCAACAATAAAAAGCCACAAAAAGCTCATGTCACCCATCATGTTTATGATGGGATAAAGTGGTAATTTCTTCCATGATAATGGAGTTGGAATTGGATATAATAATCGTTGTTGGTTGCGGCTAAAAGAATATTTTCGAAGAGAACTCGTGTATGTGTGTGTATGATATGATCATCATCATTGCTCAGTTTTTTTCACTCAGTCAGTGAAGTGTGTTAAAATTTATGACTCGACTTATAACAGCTCGTTACGAAGCTGTTCATAACGACCAGAGATTATGTTGGCCGTCACCGTCCAACCAAACGCAAACGTTTTCTGTGGCAATGCTGGGATTATACCATCCACAATAGCATCTTTTATCGACCACTTTTTTTCTCAAAAGGGTCCTATAGAGTAGCACAACAAAGTGCATGTATAATATTCTTCTTCTATTGTACAACTGGTATCGCAAGAGTGATATAGCTAGATCTGGGATGGATTGAGCAGTTAAAGCGAAGTTAGTACCTTAAAAATTCCTGATTTACATTCTAATGAGCAATTTACCCTATCCATAAATAAGTCAAATTAATCATGAAGTGTAGTGTGATAGATTATGTACAATGTACCTTGATGCATTCGCAAGAATACCAAGACTGACTAGACAGGTTGTAGCAAGAAGTGAATTTCCTTTTCCATGTAATTTCCATAAAACATTAAATGGATTGGCGGATGATGCATGTCACACATGAAGTCTAGAGAGATGGAGAATTGAATTAATTACTTCATAATATAGTCATTCGCGGTAGAATTTTACATGTTGGTTGCTCTCCTCGCAATTACAGTCGTAGATGCACAGTGCATGACAATAATTTGAATGCAAATTACGTACACAAAATATACAGGTAGATAATCCTCATTAAAAGAGCTCTCATCTCTATCAGGTTTGGAGACTGTGTTGTACATTTAATTTTGGCTAATTAGCCTGAAACAGAGCTAATGCATGTTTGAGTACAGGGAATGTATAGGTAGCTAGATCATGATTATTGGCGAGGTACCCTCTCTCTGTTGGAGTAATCGAACGCAAAAGAGTTTTCTTTATCCGCAATTAACAGGGATTATGTAGTGTAATTCAATGAAATGTTGGAGGTCCTTTGAGGCTAGTGTCAGTCAAGCTCTCTCTCGCTCGACTACATGATTATATTATGTCGGATTCTGGGTGGCATTCTATCCAAACTATCGTATAGATGATTACCTGCCACCAACTAACCTAACTGCATGCGATAAAATTGCGATATTTATTTCGTATTCTAGTTGTACAACTTCGAGCTTCACATTCAAGATTATTGCGATATCTTCGCATTCTCTACGCTGCGAAATGGGATACTTGTTTTAAATCCTCATTTTTCACAGCATCATCTACACATATCATTAGGAGTGATCGTAAAGGAGCAGTGTTAAGGAATTGAAATGGTTTCATTCACTACTTATTACTACAATGTACATTCTTCGGTGTCGGTTTTTGATTGAATGAGAAATATTTTCAAAAAGCTCGTCCAGGATCTTAGTTTATGAGAATGTTCTTTGTAATTTAAAAAAACCGATAATAAGCATCTGAAAGCAATTATTGAGATGAATCAAATTGATGTTTGAGAATAGAATGTTGGAATTTTTACAATTCACAGAGCGTCGACGACAATATAATTACACTAGAAACAATTGGATTGGTGACAGGAAAGAATTTTCGTGAGAAGACCACACTCACACATTCTCATACCACCATGCCGATAACGTTGTCAATTTTTCAGTACTTCAAGAAGATAGTTTAGTTTAACTAATCATTATGCCGGCAGTATAAATACGTTCAAGTATTTTGAGAACAATGTTTGTACTCATTCTTGTTTAGCTTGTTATATCACTGCCCAAGTAAAAGTTTCATGTTCCTAACTTTTGGCAGAATTATATAGTTAGATTTAAAACTTTATGACGTCTTGTCCATGTCAAAGCAATGTGTACTTTCGTGAGATCTCAGATTTGGTAAAGACTACTACAAAATTCATGCATTCCGGCAGACAAATGCTGCCTATGAAAATCTAAGATTATTCAAGTGAATTTCGAGTTCTATTTTAACATTAAACCTAGACCATAAGTATACTTATAATAGAATTCTTTGTTGGAAATTTTATTTTATACTATTTCATTTATTTCTTCCAAGGGGTTCATATTAAACTAACAGTTCTGGCATATACTGTCACCTTTAGGTGATTTTCAGTCACACTTGCAGATTTATACTTTGCATATTCAGGCCAATCATACAGGAGAGTTACAAACCATTAAGAACTTGCTTCGCTACTTGTCGTCTTTCCTCCTCCTCTCGCTTCAATGTCGTTTTACTTTGGTGTAGTACATGGTACAGGAAAATGGAGATCATATCACATACGACAACCTCCCCTTTATTCACACACAACAACAACACACCCAGAAATCGTTTCCTTCTCACAAGTTAATTCGTTCTCGCTTCTGAAATGACTATAAACTGTAAAAAATAAGTGTAACTCTTTTATATGATTAAAAAGTTGGCTTATTGGTTAGAATACAAGATGATGGGCTATAATAATGATCGAGAAGAAACTTCAGCTTTTCTCCTTATATTCCATTGAATGTTGACCCGCAGAGGGTTATTGCTCTTTCGAAGTACACTTTGTGGCAACAATGTAGAAAAAACTCATTGCTCCTCGAAGATGACCAGTAAACCATGTTTATCAAAGCTTGTCATCGTTTTTTCTCCAATGTTTTGTGACATCATTTAAAGGGAAGCTCACAGCTCACCAAACGAAAAGTCGATCGAAAAGGAGAAGAGAACAAGACTTGTTTCACATTGTACATGTAACAAACACATAACCGAGTCTTGGCTATAACACAATACAGCTTCAAATTACCTTTGAAGTACTTAATGAAATAAACAAGAACAATTGACAACGGTTTTATTCTCCTCAGCCCACAACAATCCTGCTGAGTTGTGTGCTGTTACGATGAGATTATGGCCCTTCCTGTTTTTATGTTTGGAGTAATGACAGTGCGATTAATGAAAAAGCCATTTCGAGTAAATTAATAGCTCTGCATATTACATCAAGAATAATATCCCCGAAAAGTATAAAACTTCCGTGTTATCAACTGTCCGCAATGTAGTAGCTTGCACCTCCTTCGTAAAAAACCTTATCGTAATGGGGTATAATTGTAACCCTTTAAGACAGCTGAAATGTCTTTCGAGAAATGTCAGGGCTCATAAAAATGTGGCGCAGTAAATACAGGAGTAATGTATACAATGGAGATAATTGCTCTTTATATGAGCACCATCTCGCATTTGTAGAGTGACAATAAAAATTCTAATTCCTCCTCCCCTTAATGTGTTTTATGAATTTAGGGCATCCTGGACTCGAGAATGGCAAGTTGTCAATGCCAATGGGGCTCGTTGGGGGACTGACAGGGATGGGACTGCCCCTCGGGCTTGGCAATGGAGATGCTCTAGGTGGAATGGCTGGATTGGGGGGAGGTCTCGTTGGAGCAGGAATGGTTGGAGGGCTTGCCGGACTCGGAAGGCTGAATCATGGGTCATCGCCGTCAGGATCGGGAGACTCTATGATGAAAGATGATAGGATCTCCCCGATAGACTCACCTCCCCCAAAATAAGTAACTTGAGAGTTTCCATGTTGTTAACATGGGAAAAAGCAATAATCTCGTTGCGTCACCAGCTGTCGTCTCTCTGAATCTTCATGAAAAGTGTCGAGTCTTCGCCATCAGGTTAAAGAAATGTGAAATTAAGAAAATCCCTTGAGAGGAAGTAGGAAATCAGAAGGACAATTACTCTAGAATACGTAAAAATGAATACAAAGGT
The DNA here is from genome assembly GCA_027743745.1 of Alloscopus bannaensis. Classification (NCBI taxonomy): domain Eukaryota; kingdom Metazoa; phylum Arthropoda; class Collembola; order Entomobryomorpha; family Entomobryidae; genus Alloscopus; species Alloscopus bannaensis. The sequence continues at coordinate 13,945 of JAHZMW010001469.1, read as the reverse complement.
GAACACGAAAGGATATCGGCATCCCAATGAAATCGACAAAGAAGAACACATAATGAAAGCAATCCATTTACCAAATGTTTCAACCGTAATATACGTAATTAATGCCTTGCCCATTTCGGCATTCATAGTCTCTATTTCTGATATTGGGCTCGGTGTGGTATGTAAAATATACAAACATAACCTATTTTAAGCAAAACCTATAGATAATCAGCGTGTTGTCTGTAGAAGGAACACAGTCGACTACTAAGCTGTGTACTAAATATTTAAGAAGAGGATTTTGTAGCGCTAAAAGGAATGTAAATGATAGAACGATGCCGGTCTCAAATGTACAGAATTTTATTATGATTACTTTTTAGGTGTTTGTAGCAATAAGATTTTCATATTTAGTCCCATTCATTTAATAACCGTAAGACTTCAACTAGAGTAATACTAAAATACTAATATTGTGCGTGTAATATTTTCAATCCTGATACATCAAGATTTCCCAAGAAACTTCTCAAACTTTCATTTGTGCCATTACCCGTTAAGTTTCTTTCAACCAAGATACTCGCGTCGCTATTACTCGTATAATTATGATCATGTTTGTAATTTGTAATTACCAAGAAAAAAAATCATGTGAAGAAAGTACTCCACATTTTTTGAAAACTCTTTGTGCTATTATGATTATTATTGTGAGGTAATAACTCTGATAATTGTTGTGAGTTGATCTGAAGAAAATGCCAAAATGTGGATGGGGAAATGACTTGTGTGCTAAACAGAAAAAAGATAAGAATTTAGAACGTTGAAAAGGCGAACAATCGAACCTGATCAAATTTTTGGATTCATCCTCATCATAACACGTGTAATATTATGCAATGTGTTGATTTAATTTGGAATTTGAACCATTTCATATTTTTAAACTTTATTTGTACTCCACCTCTGTACAGTGTGAATTTGAAGTTATACGTGGATATTGTGTGGTTTTTAAATGCAAGCAAATCTCTGTATGCTCTCGCTCACAACAAAGCATTAGAAATAGAATTAAGTTTAGTAGTGTAAAATGAGAAGAATGAGAGCGTACGGTGAATTTATAAAAATGATGAACTCATCTGTTTCCAAATAACTGCAACCCATATACGTAAATATGTGCAACAGTAAAATATAGTTAATAAGCCTAAGCTAAGGAAACAGGTAGTATTGATGAGACATGAGGATTATGTCTCTGTATCTAGTATGACGGGAGGGCTAATTGTGTAGAAGCACGACATGACATTATATCCGTAAAGGTAAAGAGTAAGTTTGACATGATACATAATAATATAAAAATGTACAATGAAACAAAGCGCAACCAATATACGTAATTTCATGACCTCAAATTGTGTAGGGTAAAGAGAATTTATTATTAAACCTTATTGTTTTCAGTTATACTCGACATCATCATTGAGTAGATTTTTGTGATGGTACACAGTAATTTTACAGCCACGACCGAAAACTCTCAGAATCTCGTGGGATTTTGTATGATGTATGTATGTACATATGAAAAAACTCATGAGTCATGATCAGCATGACCACCACTTATCAACAGAGCAATTGCTTCCGTGACTGTTATGTTCTCAGCAAAAATTGTGAATAATTTGGCGTAATATCGCTCCCTTATTACCTGTATTTGTGTGTTTTTTTACCAGTAGTTTATCTATGCATGGTTTTATTCAGTTGTTGAAAACAGTCTTTCCGCATTACTATTTGATATCAAAAATAGCATGTACAATTTTTATGATTTTTTTCTGTGGACTTGGGTTTAACCCCAAACGCATTTAGTGCAATACATACATATGACAAAACTTGGGTTTCTTTTGAGATAAAAATTTCGAAAACATTGATGATGTGCACATTTTTGTACTCTGAATTTTGCAAATAGTTGAGCTCTTTCTGAAGGACTCTGTGAAACCACAAAACGATTCAATCAGTCATACCAAAAATTGTTGAGAGAGAGAGAGAGAAAGAAACAATCTATAATTTTCACAGCAATTACCCTAAAAATTGAAGAAATCTATGCTGTTTTTCATCTTGTCAATCATCCTCATCGTTTAAAAGTGGTGTACGTTGTGTGTGGATTATGAACGTGTACGATGATGATTGCATGTTGAAATAAAGTAATTTATTCAAATATCATCATATTTTTACGTACACAATTGTCTATTGTACGTTGTTGATGGGAATGAGTAAAACACTCTGTTTCAACATAAAAATGGGATTGGCAAGATGGAAGATGAAGCGATGGAGGACAACAGCAGCGTAAAAAAAGGAGAAAAACGTTTTAAAGGTTCTTACACAAAAATGTATGTGACTGCATGTTATACGATATTAAACGAATTGTCATTGTTAGATATGTTAGCAATAAGTATTTTACACTCACGTACTATGTAGATAAGCACAAGGCGACATTTAAAAAGAAACCCTAGCCCCGGTGAGACAGTTTTTACAGCGTGTATGATTTAATTCTAACAAAAAACTCAAATTTCACGTTTTCATTGTAGAGAGTATTTTTCATCTGAATGTAATAATGACGGGTTCGGAATAGTGGCAATATTATTTAAGGAAAGAATGTAAAAAGTGAAGTACTTTAAGCAGTGGGAAATTTAAGAAAAAAAATTTGTAATCAGTAGCTAAGATTTCATCCATTAAAGTACACTATCAAATATCACAATCTACAATATGTAATTAATTGGGTAACACTTGAAAACTAGATTTCAGTTAACATTTAGTACTAAAATCGGAAGCTAAAAACTGTCGAAGGCTGTGAGAGGCATAATTTGAAGAGACATGCAAAATTGTTGAAGAAAAATTTAGATAAGTCTAGACTCATTTTAAACACGAAGAAATATTGACTGCAGTGACTTTAACAGCTAGTAAAAATGTCTGGTAACGTTTTCTTGTCTGAGTTCTGTCATCCAGCGGAGTCAGCGTGCAAATTGTAAAATGTATTTAAATACAGTACGTTACAATGCCAGTGATGAATATACGAGGAATTTGTTGTTAAACAGGGATCTTCTTAAATTATACGTGGGACTATCATATAATTATACTGAGTTCATTGTAATCGTTTGATGTGCTGAGTTCTTTCATTAGAGAGTTTTTTCACTTCACGAGTAGTCATTCTTTTCTTACCTTTGAAACACTCGATGCTGAAGTTATGGTTCTCCCTCTTTTTAAGCCATAACTAATTGGGAACTTCCTGTAATTCACTCTAAAATTGGATTGGACAGGCGTATTTAAAATTTGATGAATGTTTCTTCCTACTCAACTACCAATTATGTGTGCTTGAGTTGAAATTCATTTGTGTAATGCACGGGGAGTAATTTACGAGTGCAATTGTGTTTTAGCAAAAAAATGTACTTCACACACAGCAGCACATCATGTGTGGTTTTCTTGCATGGTAAAAAGATTTTAATAGTAAAATATAATTTCGGGTCGATTTGGTGTTTTCCAACGCATTTCATATTACCTCCAACTTCAAAAAGTGAAAATATATGGCGAATTAATTGTAATTTTGCAATCAGAGCCACAGGGATTCTGAATGTAGAAACATACAATTTTTTAAGTTTCCGTTTTTTTTGCAATAATGCTGAAGAAGTATATAATTTCTTTTTAATTTTTACTCCCTCGATTCTGTACCGTCGATTAGACGCTGACCTCAAACTGAATTTTTAAAAAATTTAGTACTCTGCAATTCATCAGCCCGTCAATGTGTAAATGTAAATATATTTTTGTCATCACTTGACCTTTGAAAAGTATGCAATGATGCTTATTGCATATTATAGTCAAAGAGGAAATTATGTGTAAGTTTCACTAATAATAGCAACCTCTCATCATCGAATTATTACAATGATTGTATGGTTAACGATTATTAGTAGTGAAGAACATCTGTAAAATACATAAACATGCACATTTGCATCAACTCAGCTTCCGTTTATTTTAGTCTGTGTACACTGTAACTTTATAATCATACGACAACCTTATTTTTTAAAATGTACATTTAATTCTCTTCCAAAAATTCGTTCAATATCGTTTTACACTGCAGAAATCACGAGAGAGGCTGTTCTTTTCAAATACAACATAACACAACCAACATCATGTCATCAACTACAAAATATCTACCGTCAAACTGGAAAAGTGTTGCATTTGTTAAATAAATCAAACCAATTTGTCAAATCAATATGAAGTGATAATCTAAAATACGTTGGTGGGAGATCACTTCACGTCAACCATAATACATCCATGAGAATATACGTACTAGACTAAGAAATTTTTTGTCATATATTGTACAGTAATGATGTAGACTAGCACTACCAACATATACGTAATTCAGTGTGACCAGTTTAACTAAATAACCTAAATGTACAGAATATATAGAAATCATCATAGCGTCTAAAATAATTATAAGGAGTATACCAAGTTATTCATGCCTGATTTCAATAATCACTCATGTCATGTCGTGTAATGATTATTTATACCAACAGAAACGTATATACGTAATACGAGAGACTTTTTTGTAAAAAGTATAAAGATGTAAGCATTTTTGTTTTGTTACTCGTTCAAAGCTAGCATATTTAAGGTACTTTGTTGCTTAATATTATGTAGAGACATGTATTACTTTTTACCGATGAGAGTACGTGTGTTTGTGTGTGTTGTGTCTAATATTAACCCGATGAAGGACTAAGTGTAAACACAAAGATAAACCAGCACGAGCCATTTTTGTAGAGGGTAGACGTATACAGAAGCGTTTTTAGATTAGCCGTAAAATCCAGAGTTAGCGAGAATACGTAGGTGGTTGTATACATACCGTTTGCGCTATGTATTACGGATGAAATTTAATGTTATTGTTGGTTTAAAGAGTTTTTGAAAATGATGGATGTAACAAATGGCTCTGCACATGATGGTTGTCAATATTGCAAGATAGATGTCCTTGTATTGATATTATTATTTGAGAACTAGGCAATTTCAAACCTGTACATGGTTGAAGAAAACTTGTAATAATGAATAAACAAGTGTTGATCTATATACATAGAAAAATTGGTGAGGATTTTTTGCGTCATTAATTTATGGAACGAGCTGCATATCATTCTCTGCACTGCCATGAAATGCATATACTCTTAGGGGTAGGTTTTGATAAGTTCGCATTTGAAACTGGGAGACAGCTTGCAGAGAAGTGCAGACGGGATACAAGGATATTACATGAAAGTGGAGGGAAAGGTGGTGCAAGGCATGAGATTTGAGGAAAGCTTGCTCTTTATCTTGATGGAAAGGATGTTGGCAAGAGGCGCATGAGACATTACGTCGTCTCTGGAGCCATTATTGACCCGAGACGCCAGCCAATGGGAGCTCAGTTATGGCTGTCAAAACCACACACACAGGCCATTTAATCGAGTTTTACCGAAGAGAGCGGCACTCAAGCCCATTGCTTTCAGGACCAATTCACGGTGAGTCGAGCCGAGATGGGGAGAATAAAAAACACGTTATGGAGAAATGGTGTTGTTTGCTACTTCACAAGTATCGCTTTCCGTGCGGGCTCCCACTTCGTGCTCGAGGGTTCTGTTGTGGCTTGATAACGGAGCTGTGCGAGCTGTACAATGTAAAGTGAAGAGGGTATATACCCAAAACGAAATATAGATATACGGATATATATGGAAGGGTGGTAGGTACCTTTGAGCATATACCGTGTGTGTAGCATAAGTACAGATTGGTACTGGATATATGTTGATATATGCTTCGCCTTTCTCTTGCATCTAGAATCACGCATAACAAAATGACGCTTGCTTGAATCGCTTTTTCTCACAGCCAAAAAATGTTCAACAATATTATTTTATGCTACAACAAAGTCTTTGTATTGAAATAAAACAACTGCAAAAATTCAATACGCCAAGTTAGTTCAATTGTTTTGCCGTAAAATGTATGTGTGAATAGTTGAAAACGTTTAGATTGAAAAAGGTGCAACGCCAAATTAGAAGCAAAAACAATGTATTATAATTAAATTAAGAATGTGAATGCGATTTAAAACGATATTGGACAGCACAATTAACTCAATTAGACATCATAAAAAATATCACTGACCATTCTTCCAATCATATACCATTGACAGAGAGAAAGAACGTCAACACTCGAGATACGCGAGAGAGAGCCTCCCTGTATCAGCAGCTGCAACCTTGTGCTACGGTGAGGGTTTGAAGGGATCTTACCAGATGGAACTCCGCGAACCGTTCCCTGTTACCGGAACGCTTGTATCTTGTATTTTTAATGAGTAAGCATCTCTAAATAGGACTGTAGACTGTGATCTATGATATTCTGCGTGTGAACAGAAACTGAATTTTAGTTGTCACATTGATTATATTGCTCTTACGCTCGAGACTTTGTAAAAAACCCGATATTACAACGAACTGACTATATAGTACATTGCGTCAATATGTATAAATAAACGAACATTATGAGTAAGCACTGTGATACAACCAAAGTTTTCACCGTAACTTAAGTACTATGCTAGTTAGTAAAGCATTAATAACGATGTTATTTTTTCCTTTTATTTATATTCAAATCTTTAAATATGTGTAATCCCATCATGAGATTTACTCTGTGTATCGCTCTTGCAAATTTGGCTCCCCTTGTTGTCATATGGGAGTGTCAAGTGCATTATGTATCAATCTTCGTAAGATAGCAAATTATGCACCTAACTTTGTTGGTTGTAACAATTTGCATGCAAAATCACCAAATGCCGTGAAGTGAATATATTCACACATATCCTTCAACAAAATAGCTGGAATCTTGACAGAACGCCACCCTACTCAGATCCCTTCGACTCAATGAATCTGGAGCAGCAACTACAGAGCTACTTCCACAAGGTTTCACGGTTTGTCGCTGAGCGGAGAGAGTGGTCGACGTTACAAAAACTCGCGTCTCCTTCTGTGCTGCATTGTCTATGCATATTCAGATGGATTCAGTCACAACTTCTAATATCGTAATATTACTGATGTTTTCTGTCATTTATTTGTATGATTCTCGTCTGAATTTACATAAACCTTTATTTGCAGGCCTGCACCAAATTCGAGGTTCATCTATACCAAAGTTAATCCGGTAAGCGAAACTTTCGCATCTCGTCATTACAATGCATTCGACACCACCACATTTCTCTCGATTTCATTAGACTTTTGAAATATTCTTAAGCACTTCCTACACACACTCTCTACAACGTGACCATTGAGGTCAAGCATTTAATTTGTATTTTGACTTATTTTCCACTCTTTGTTACACGATTTTTTTTCAATTTCTTCTCCACGAACAGAACACACGCTGAGCATGCGTGAACCCTTCTGGCGAACACGAAAATCTGACATTTTAAACACTCCCATCTCTCTCTGCACACAATCATTGTTTACCGTGCGTGTGCTTATGAACCACTGCACGTTTTGAACAAAATATACATCTCCGCTTTTCAGATGATGATGATAGGACCACGGAGCGAAATTACTTCACATGACCATTACCACAATTTATGAGTTGTTATATTATTCTTCTTGTGAGGAAAAAAATACGACGACGGAATCCAATCGAATGCCCAATCACCAATACTATCAACTCCTTTTGTAGGCAACACAAAAGCGATGAGTTCCCACCTTCGTTATCCCTTCCACAATTTTGTGTGAGAGCTCCTTTAACTACCATCATTCATTACACTCATTTACATATTACACAAGCATGAGTACATCCACAGACAATATTATATTGCCTATTGTATTTTGTTCTTCTCTGATAGGTCAACTGCTCCAAGAGTTTTGTCTAAGCTCACGCAGAGAAAAAACCCCTTCTTTCCAAAGGACGACTCTAAGAAATAAGCACGGATATGAATCCACGAAGGTGCTGCTGGTGGTCATCCCCTTTTTATACATTTTATTATTACTCACATTCTAGAATTAGACTTTAAAACTGATACTGTTAAGCTCATCATGAGCGATGAAGGAGAATATTTAACTTTTTCTTCCAACAAAAGGAGACACCCATTGCGAGAGCACTGGTGCTCAAATGGAAAATGCATTATCGAGAAAAAAAATCTTGAGAAAACTATCTCTCCTTTTTGACGCGGCTGAAACACTGTATTCTCAGCATGTTGTGTATCATTGTCAAAATGGCACTCGCCTCATCAGCACACAAGATACGAGAGCCTCTTGCTAAAGGCATCAAAACATATTTCAGAATTTAGATAGTCTATAAAATTATAAATTATGATATTACTTTTTCTCTCCCTCCAATCCCACGGCGGAGCCAGAGAGAGAGAAGGAAAAGGAATGAATTTTAGGACCAGTGTGTTTTCAAACAGGTTTAGACACATATTTCGAACTTTGTTCACTTAAGGCATTTTGAGAACGAGGATCGCTGGGCTTTTTCACTGCATCGCGAGCTAAGCCCATGCTTCCTCCTTCGTTTCTGTAATGTTTCTCCTAATTCATTATTTTCATTCCATGCCGTGTTATTTATTACAAGATTTTCATAGACAAGCAAAAAGAGAGAGAAAAATGTAAGCCTTTCGAAAAAGAAACTCCTAGAACGCGCTCCTACACGTAACTTATGTAGGTTCGCTTGAGCTCTTTTTCGAGGCTCTCTGTCTTGAGCAAATCTGTTTTCCCCTATGGGTATGTGACATTCATAAATTGGAAGATCCTTCTAATTTATTTTTATTATTTTTGTGTGCCTTGCCTTGCAGTGAGGCTCACAAGCTTTCCACAATCCACACACGCTCTTGCATTAGGTTTTTTGAAAGGAAGGTAGACAAACTTATCAGTATGTGCATAGCGTAGATTATGTGTGTGCATTTCGATTTCTTATTTAATGTTTTCCTTTTCTTAAGACAGAAATTCATATTTGTGTGCCCACATTTAATATTTACATACTTATGTGCACTACTCCGCTTCAGCGTGTGTAGAAGCATGCCAAGCACTTTGTAAGTATGAGGTATTCAAATGAAATGAAAATGTGTTCGCTTCGATAATACATTTTCCTTGTAGGATCTTATCCCTATCTTATTTCGATGACAGTTTGAAGAGCGAGTGCAATTTAGAGAAATGGATGCGGAGATGAATGATTGTTCTTGGATTTCGTGAAGTTTAATAGCTCAGCTGTCATTAGCAAGTGATTACCTTACCTCAAATTTATGGAATCCAATTCATTTATTTTTTTCCTCGCTTTTTATGTAATTTCATTTTTTGATGAAGATGCGTTCCTCACTTGTACGAGGAGTCACTGAAGGGCGAGCTTGAAACACGGACACTTGTCTGTCGAGACTTGCAGCTTAGTGCTAAATGTGTCGAGGCCTTCTTTGGGCGAAACTTTGAAAATGATTAGCACGCACGTTGCGCCACCACCTCACTTCATTGACAGTGACACTTATTATAATATATGTAATATCTACGAAAGTGATTTAGAGCGGTGATCTCAGAAGGATTTCACATATTAAACTTTTCAAAACACTGCGTTGACTGAGCTTTGTAAATCATGGCAGTCATTTGCTAATTAACTTTTTAACAATAAGCCCGAGCCTTCAGAGGCCAATAATTTTTTACATTTCACTAAATGATCTTTTTTGCTAATTACACCGGTGCGTGAGGATCGTCTCACGTTTGCTGAAGATTGAGCGCATTGGCACAAACACAGCTAACTTTTGTGATAAATTGTTAGCCTTCGTTCCGCACTTTAATCCAACACGTGTATGCTGTTATGCACTGTAATTGTAAACCTCCTTAAAAATCACAATCTTAAAGTAAGCAAAGCTATTATGAAAAAATTGCAGAACAGAAGTCTTATGTGCACGTCTCGTTTGACAGCGACCAACTGAAGGTGATCTATTACACAATTCCATTTTGGTGACAGTCTGAATTTCGAGCTGAAAATGGTGTTAAAACATGATTGTAAAAAAAGAAACTTTTCCCCCATTACTTTCCGTTTACCCTTTTTATATGGCATTGATTACCCTTTTATTGCTTGACAATATTGCTCAAGCTTTTTCTTCTATCTTTAGTTCCATTACCACCACTCCTTTAACCTTTACGATGGACAGTGACCACCAAGAAAAAAACTCACCTTTTGGAAAGAGTGAACTAAAAAAGTATTGTCTTTGAAAGGGGTTCAATAAAAGTGAGAGTTAAGAGAGAGCTGTCCTTAATGCTTAAAAAAGACACAGTGTTAAAGCACAAAAATTCCAGAAGCTCATTGTCACACGTTTCTTGTAGTGTCAGTTGCCGGAAGGGTCTGTACAATTGAAACCGATCCGACTGTAAACAGACATCCTCCTCTTGACCCATTCGTCATTCAGTCAAACTCTCAGAATATGACAGACAATAAAAGCGGAAGGGAAGAGCTTTCCAAAAATAGGTACCCTTTGGCTATTTTAAGGTTTATATACGGAGACTGCTGCTGGTAAAAAAGGATTGAATACGATGTGGGACAGGGACATAAAGTTTTATTGGCTACAATATGACGGAAAAGTACCTTCTTGACATATCATCGTGTTTTTTATGCCTATGTATAGCTATACATGTATTTTTCAGCTTGAAGCTTAATCTTTTAGGTATTACGGAGCATGAGTTCGACTTGTAGAGAAACGCTCCTGATTTAAGTGTAATTAAAAAGAGTCTTCCACCCTTCTGAATCCTTTGTTTTCCTTTAACTCGATCTCAGCTGCTGGGCCACACAGCTTCCCGTTTGTTAAAACAATGAAGTCAACACCTCGTGTGAATTTGTTCCCTGTAAGGATCCCGTTAATTTCAAGTTTAATTGCCTTTTGGACGTTTTTAAACAACTACAACAACTTCGCTCACTAAGGAATATAGATATCTACTTTCTACATCACTTGAAGAAAAACCTTACGTAAGTTTTGTAGTGTGTGTCCAAGTGTGGGTGAATTCTCACACACGTAACACGCTCAATATAACTTTCGTGCCCGTCTCAGTCCCGTAATCCTCAGTCTGTGATCATGGTTTACAATCCCTTTTTATGACACATGTGAGAATTGATGAGCATCTCGCAAAAGACCGTGATCATCAAGAGCGCTCATAAGAGGAGACAAAGTTAATGACCTTGCTGTTTGAAAGCTGCCCTTTATGACAATTTCAAGGATACTTTTTAACCCCCTCCCAAGCATTAAGAAGTGAGAAAGAAGACGGGCTTCATACATAGAAACGAGTTGGAAACGGGGAAAATTGTAGCCCTGTGTGTGTCCATGTCCATATGGATAACTGTTAAAACAAGTTGTTCACTCCGTCGTGATGAATGGTTTAACGGGATGCAACCTTTGGAAGTAGAAATACACTCGGTGTCTTTTTTTTACTGTTTCCGGGAACCCTTTCTCAGGCTGGATACGTTTTTTAAAGTGGAGATGTGAAAAACAAAGTAAGGTTCATCCGTATAATATTACATTTAAAATGATCCCAAACGGTCCAATAATAAAAGTCCTACGTTGCATAAAAAAGACGCTATTGTATGACTGTTGACTGCAAGAAAGCTGGGCTTCTGTGTGGATTGTGGATAAAAAAGCAGAGTGGAGGAAGAAGAAGGGAAAAAATTCGATTGGCTCTTCCAATGCAATCTTAAGGAAAGGCCATTGAGCTAATCGAGTTCAACTCACAAGGGAAGTTTTCAGACTGAGCAAAAACATTCCTCTCCACTCCTCTCTCTAGTTTTTCAAGAAGAGGAAAGAATAATATTGCACAAACTCATGCAGACACGCCATATATGTGCTTATATATAAAAATGTTGTATAGTGATCACTCTTGCGATGTATGAGGTCTATACACACTCCTTTCGTGCCCCGAGTCCATTCTCTCATTTAAGAATGTCTTCTCATGGTTGCACTTTACGGAACACAGAAGGGCCAAACCGGCCATTCCCAGAAAATAGGATTTCTGACAAGGGATCAGTTAGCATTATTTGATAAAAAAATGTCGGCTCGCTGAAGAAGAAGGATGCACGAGAAAGAGGCAAAACGTGTGTATGCTCAATTTTATAATAAGAATCCTCTTGTAATCTATAAATATAGGTGATGTATTTTAAGCTATATAGTCTATATCATCATGGACAAATACATGCACAATGTATCCATCGTGCATACGAAGTTGACATACTACTTCACATCTACAACTTAACTGAACAATGCTAAAAACTTTGATGGGAAGGTAAGTTGAAAAGTGTTGTTTCCAGCAAAAGGGGACAGTCAAACTTTATATTTAAGTGTTGAAAAATGTATTCTAGTGGCAGTGTATCTACATGCAGCATTGAAAACGAATTCGAAACCTGGTGAATTATCTATACTATAGTGTGCAGTGAATGAGTCACTCGTTACGAGACAATGACAAATCCAGCGTCTTCCTAAAATACATAATTGCGATGTTTATTACGCACAAGTCGGAAAACTTATATGCACAGCATTGTTATGTAATTCACGCAAACGCACGTAATATTTTTGTGTGAGATTTCGGACTACTTTCCGAAACTTGGAAAGATTCCTTCACGCTTTTGTGAACCGAAGAATCATCAACGTGTTTCTCTAAAGCCAACAACCAAAGCTTCACTCTTTCTACTTGCATGCACACATTTTATTTCCACAGTTCTCCTTTGGACTTGTACAAAAGGCATCCTTCTCGTTGGAAATACTTGGTCTCTGTGGGTTTTCCAGAAACGTGGAGACCAAAAGACCAACACAGTTGTATCAGAATGTCACATAAGAAGTGTGTACGTGTCCTGAACGAATATGCAGAGTGGAGATAATAATGGTATCATGGTAAGCATGTACGGGTGAATACGACATCAACGAAGGGACGTTGTATGTGTAGTCCCAAAAAGTAATTTGCATTTATCACACGGCGTGTTCTCTCTCTCCCATTTCTCTTGGAAGCTTGAGGCAAGAATAATCCGAGGAAAAGATAGGGAAAATTCTTCCGAGTTGAGAGCTGTAGGAATGGAAAACATCCAGGGGGCCACTATATTATGGTCGCTTGATAGATTTATTTTACAGCTAAAACTCGTTTAAAATCCCGGGTGATTTTCGCTCTTCCCTCCTACTCCTCCTCGTCTTCTCCTTTCGTCGTGTGCTTCTCAACTGGATCGAGGAGATACGGAGATAGGGAAAGCAGTTGAAGTGATGGTATTTTGGTGTCATGGGTCTGCTACAGTTCACATCGAAATTGAGTGGACTGATTTTTGTAGGGGCAATGCCGCATTAAATATGCAGACCGAAGTGAGATGCATTTGTATGTATGCGGTAGTGATAAAACACTTTTGCAATCGTTACGTGTGCAATTGTTGAAAGCATGTTTTATTTCATGTACAATATGCCGGGTAGTTTTTACTTTTTAAATTTTTATAGTTAATTTGCAAAGAGACGTGTACATATTCGGTCAGTTTGTTAAGCAATTAAAGCTTAGAACTTCAATTGACATCCATGCATAGTTAAATATGTGGAAGAAGTACTGTATAAAGTATCCTGCAGAATTGCTTTTAGAAATGATGATACACAGCTTCATCGTTCCTTCAGAAAATCAAAATATATACCTTGATTATCTTGTCTTCCTGGAGAAGGACCAGAAATAGCATTTTCATTCCTTATAATCCAAAACAACCATGAATTAGCTCTGTTCTCTCTTCCTTTCAATTACAACTATCGTATAACTATTTTCGATTTCTAAAATTTTTACTACGTCTATATACATATATGTATGCGTAGGTAGCGTGTGTGCTTTGTTCTGCACATTCAAAATGTTACGGGAGAATAACCTAACAATCTGTATTATAGTATTTCGAGTTGTTAAATCCTGAAAAGGGGCGGATAAAACCGGGATTCTCATATTTGAATGTAGCTACCGAAAACTGAAAAGTTTTTCTTTGAAAAAAATCCCGTTTTATTCGGACAGCTGGTGTACCAAGTTAAGTC
>JAHZMW010001468.1:0-16550 GCA_027743745.1 Alloscopus bannaensis | reverse complement strand
ATGCTTTCCACTAAATGGTGCTTCTACAAATAGTGTTTCGAAAATCAGACGCCGACCCTTAAAACACAGATGAGATTGACTTTTATTACATATATGAAAGCCTTGCTTTGCACTATTGTAACCTCCTCAAGAAAGGCTTGTTTGCTGCGACGAAATAATTTGCACTGCTCCTCCATCGTGCCGACGACCCTCGAATCGAAAATGGTGCCCTCCAGAGGACCCCCCTCGGCTTCCAGAGTTCTCAAGCAGGACGCCTCCCTGGAGCGAATGAATTCGTTAATAAGTTTGTCGCTGCAACTCGAGAAAAAGTAGCCACCTCCAGACATAGAATAGCCGGTATCCGTGCAGTTAGCCACCTCGGCATCGTGAGGGGCACCAATCCTGTTTAAATTAAATTCGGACGCAAATCTCAACATTTTATTTGGATATGATTTCATTTGTCTTTTTACGAGTGTCCCAATTCGTGAAGCAGCATGTCCACATGGTCTTCCGGACCGAGGGTGGTCATCGATTGAAAAGTGGCTCCAGATTTTTTACCCCCGAAATTGTGATTGCAGGGCCCGTACATGTGTGCCAATCCACCGTTGACGTTGTTCACGCCTACCATGGTCACATCGTGTTTCGGCAAGGAACTTCGCTTTTCCTGGATCCAAGCAGAAAACCTGCTGAGTATCTCGCTTTTTATTATAGTCCCGTCAGGATCTTTACCCTCGACTTCGGCACGCGACTCTGTCACAAAAGGCTCTGAGGCTTTGTCCTTGCAAAAAAGTAAGCTAAAGAATAATTAATTTTTCAAAAAAAAAATAGGGATGTGTATCGGAGTACTTTCATCAAAACGAGGCCCGTGAGTATCATCGTGACATTGCTGTACGTCAAGGATTTCAGCCGTGTATTCAGAGCCCACAAGACGTACGCGAAATGGTGAAGAATATCGTTTCTCGTGTAGTTCACTAAGTTCAACACTTCAGAAGAGACGACGACCATGAACTCGATGACGGCGTCACCGGATATAAACTCGCGGCCCATTGTGAGTCGCCGACCGGTGTCGACTGAAGTTCAACAAAATTATTTTGAAAAATTCATTCAAAATAATTCATTTATTCATTTATTATTTTGTAATGTTGCTGAAATTCGAAGACAAGAATTTGAGTCTTACCGGAATCACTACTGTTCATCATATATTTATACTGCAGTTTTCGGTCATTTCCCTCTTTTCGTCTTTTTCCATCCGCGTTTCTCTAAAAAAATGACATTTTTTCAAAGATTAAATTATACGTGGGTACATCCAAAATATTTTCTCCTTTTTAATATTCCGTGGACTTAATGTAATAAAAATGAAAATTTGAGCTACTTATTGGATGTTTCTATATTTAGCAAAACGTAAGGAATTACTCAAAATTGGACAAGGTGATAAATTGGTTAGCAAATGTCGAACACCTTAGCACGTTGGCGTAGTTGACGTTCATATTTCAAGCTTTTGACGACCCCCGTTTTCCTATCAACGACGATGCCATCCTCTGCAGCACGGCGTTCGCTAGGTAACACTCGACTGGACTTGAAAACCGATTTCTTTGTTACCGGATCCGTCGAGACTGTGACAACTTGAAGGTTTTTGCTGAACACGGAGCCCATGAGAGAAAACTGAGAACTTGGATGCCAGAAGTTGTTTGACTGCTCCTGAGTTTTGGTGACATCTTGAAGCACATCCTCGGGAATATAGGAAGCTTCCAGTGGAATGAAAAATGATGCCCACGCAATAAGAAAGGCGATCGACAACATTTATTTTGTCAAATCGCATCACTTTTTCCAATTCAAGGACACTATTCTGTTATGACAATTACCAGACGCGAATCAACGTGAATGCACAGATAGAGACGCTTTTACAGTTTTACAGCTCTGCTTTGCTTGAGGCCATTAATAAGTGCTTTTAATTGTCTTTTTTATATGTGCATGCGTAATGACTCCATTAAAAGCTAATGGGATCTAGAAAAAAGATCATGGAGATTGAAATGTTGACATTTTAATATTTATCATTTAAGAATCATGAAATGTTCTGGAAGTGAATTTTTCAAAAATATGCAATTCAAATAAATTGTAAAATAAAACAAAAATATTTCATATAAGTTGTCCTGGAATTCGCTCAATTTTTTGCGCATCACCCCAAAGCTCAAATACAGCACGCACGTTATCCCGCACGGATTCTTGCATGGAATAAAATGGCTTCAAAACCGGATTCCAGGAACTCCTCTCCAGTGACACGAGTTCAAGGAGTATAGCATCTCTTCCAGAGTCGAGAACTTTCATAATGCTCTCGTAGTACTCTGCCCAATGAAGTTCCCATTTCACGGGTGTTGAATACCTGCTGCGTTCCTCCATCGTAATTTTCTGGAGTTTGGAAACGATCAAGTCCATTTTGAAGGAGACGCCTCGACTAATGCTGACGCTTTGGGTTTTGGCGGCGACTGCTTTCACACGCAAGGCTCCCGTCGTGATGTTGCGCTCAAGGATATCCAACTGTATTCCAAGGGTTTCGCGGTCGACTGTGTATTTTTTAATAAAATAAAAAGCGCTCAAAATGTGGGTAATGGTCTAGAATATTGGGAGTAGTGACAAATACCTTCGACTGCATCACACCGTGAACAGTAGAACAACAAGAGTAACAAAGCAGACGCCGTTATTCTTTCCATTTTTAAAGTTTCTCTTTATGTTAACATAAAGCATTGAAACAATCATCTGACTTATTTAGCTAAACTGGTCTTGAATTTATATAAAGAGGTTTACCACCCATTTATGACGTGATTCAAGGAAAATTTACAAAATTAAATAAAAAATTTCTCAGTACTACAAGTCTTGTTTAAAATACGCATTTTCCAGTCTATACCGCTTATTACCACTACGTGACAAACACGGAAGCAATCGTATCAACAAGATTTAGTAATTGCTTAGGTAAGGAGTGTCCGAGTCAAATTGCGACAAATTGTAATGAAACAGCTTCTAGAGCATGAAATTAATTTTTTGAGTATATCCCGCCGTTGCTCAACGACGAGAACGTTTTTTAAATAAAAAGTTGTCCACCATAACAATAGTGCTGTAAACCAAAGTTCAAAGACTTAGAGCAGTTAGTGAATGTATAAAGGCACCTAAATGCTATATACAGTAAGATCCTCAGATGACAAACTACCAATGTACTAGAATAGAAGACGGGTCCAACCCGTCCACCGTAGTTTTCCCTCATTCAATTTTAAATTTTAACAAACCTGGCGCAAACTTTATTTTACGAAATTAATCCGAGAATCCAAAACGGTACGAAAAAGTACGGATTATGGCCAACAGAAACTCGTGGATGTGGGATACAGTGGAGGGCATGGACATGATCAGAGTTTAAATTGATAGTATAGCCTAGCCTTTTTTATTGCAGTAAAACATTGCTACATAAATTTATATATTAACAAAAATAAATGTAATATTTTTTCCTCTAAATGACTCGGACAGCCGCTATGTCGCCGTACGTCGAGACTTCTCGCGTAAATGGCGAAACAAAAACACTAATTTAGCTCAAACCAACCACATTTCCTGATTTCCTTAGTTTGCAATATTATTTGTCATGTCAGTAAAAACAACTCACAACTACGTTCAAAATACAGCCAAGATTTCATACTCAATTTGTTGCGCAAGCTATCGCCTTTTTTGACGACACAAAATAATGCTGAAGGATTCCGTTATAAAATAAGTTATATACAATTTTCCAATGACATTCGCATTCATTTTTTTAGCTCAACTCGCATTTTTGTAAACGAGATTTTTTATTTTGGAAATGAAATTTTGTAAATTAAAAATTGTCCAACACATCAAATTCAAATGAGCTGTCCTGGATATCGATCTAGTTTCCGTGCCTCACCCAAATCACCAAAAATCGCACGCATGTTCTCTCGCACGGATTCTTGCATTGAGTAGAACTGCTCCAGAATTGGATTCCAGGTGCTCCTCTTCGCCGGATTTAGTTCGCGGAGAATAGCATCTCTTCCAGTATTAAAAACTTTCATAATGTTCTCGTAGTATTCAGCCCAAGTGAGTCCTGTGAAACCATATCGGTAGCGTTCCTCCATTGTTATTTTCTGGAGTTGGGCAACCATCACGTCCATTTGGAAGGCGACACCATGACTCACACTTCCATTTTGGGTGTTGTTTGCTACCGCTTTAACACGTCCAGCTCCCACGGTCAAGTTTCCCTCAAGGCATCCATCTTTCTTTGGATGGGGGTGCGGCTGTCTACTCAAAGAAGAAGCGTACAATACAATATTGTTTGAGAAATAATTAAGTTTTCAATAAATTATAAATACCTTCTGTTTCACAACACGAAAAGCAAAAAACGAACAAAAGTAACAAAGCAGATTGCTCAAGTAATCCCATTTTTTTGTTTTTTAAAAAATCAGAATTTTTATTGAGTTGTACCAACTGTCCCAATTGTATGGTGTGAATTATTTAGTTAAACCATACACACCGAGCTTATATAAGGTCCAATGTACATTTGTGGTTATTTTCAATTTTTATTTACAATCCAATGCTAAAATTAGCGTCAAATATAATCAAAACTCATTATTTTAATATCTGATTTGAGAGTCCAGAAAATAAATTTTCATGAGTTAATTAAAGTTTTGCGGGCAAACAAATAAAACCGAGTGTTCCGGTGACGAATAGGTATCCATTTCCGGCAGAAAGCAGGTTTACATAATTTTTTACATTTTTACCATTTCACAAGTTATCATTCCTTCCATTTGAGTTAAACTGTTCATTTTTACTACATTCAAGCCATTTTCTGCTTTTGAAAATATTTTTCCTTGTCCTGTAAATGTTTTTAGTCTACCAGTACACTAACAGAGTATTCAGTTACCATAAAATATTTGTAGGAACAAAAAAATTCAGAGTTGACCACATCTGGCCGTAATACCACACATTACATATTTAACAGTTTAACAATTGTAAAGAATCGATGTAACACCAGTTTTGGGCTGGAATTTTGTGGGTGATGATAAAACATATTTACGTCAACGTCATATTTTCTACGAGCTTAACCACCTAATTTCCACCGACTAGTAAGATATATTTTTCACTTCAAAATTTATACTCTACATGCATCCTGGAACGAAGCTGTTCCGTCACGATTTCCATGACGTCCCTCAATATTTCCGGGCTTTCGTATAAATCTCCACCAGCTCGACAAATTTCTGTAAACTTTTGATTTTGTAGTTTTCCCCATATTTTCACCCCTCAAAAGACTTTTTCTCACCCTTAACTTCTCGCAAAGTTTGCACCACCCATCCCCGTGCACAATCTTGTATTTCCCAACCCACCAAAAGTATTCCAAGTACTTCTCATGATTCTCATCCAGAAACCTTAAATACTCCGCCAAAGCTCTAGGCGACTCAAAGTCATTCACATTAATATAAGAATGCTCTGGCGCCACCGCGGAGTAGTCCCCTCCTCCAAAGACGATTGGAATCATTCGGTTCTTTGGCCCAATTTCCGGGTAACAAGCCGCCACATAAGGGCGCCGGCACCGTAATGGGCCGCAGGCACCGTAAATGTCGATGGTGACGAACTTACTGAGTTCTTGAGCAATTTGGTTTCGTCTACTGGAAGCATCGCAGTTCGACACGATCCAGGCAATTGGTCTAGTTTTTGTGGATATAATGTCGTAAATGTTTGGTAAAGTCGGGGTATCGGTGACTGGAATGAATTTGTAGTAAGGATGATGAATGTCGGAGTCTTTTCGGTAGGTCATTGTCCAATTGAAGGTGTTTGCGAATGGCTCCAAATCTTCGGTGAGGGTTGGCGGTAGTTGTTGTAAGTAAATCCAGGGTTGGTGAGGAAATCGAAAAGTTGGAAGATTGTCGTCTCTTAATGATGAAAAAATCTGTTCAAATTTGGAATTTGGAAGGAGTAAATTTTTTTGTTTAAATTAAGCACCTTAAATTCCGTGAATGAAATATAATGGCGTCACTCCTATTTTCAAAGTCGCGATCCTTCACAATTCGGCATTTGTGATAGCAATCCGGTCTCTCCGTGAGGAGTCTATCGATCATCCATGCTTGACAACTTTCGTGGTTCAAATACCTCGTCCAAAACAGTATAATGATTTCCTCTTCACGTTTCGGAGATTTCACTAAAGGAAAAACTGTGTCTGCAGACTTCTGTTTCTGTGGTAAAAGTAGAGTTTGTTGATAACTAGGTTTTTGCGTTTTTGGGAATTTTGGACTTGATAATACAATGTCCGTATTTTCGTGGAAGTTGTTGGAGTGATGAAACAAAAAAATGAGTGTTGAAACTACAGTTACAAGGAGACTCAGTACAAGAAGTTTTCGGAGAATTTTTAAACAGAGAGTAATATGTGTCATGGTGAAACTGCAGAGTTTAAAAAAGCAATGTGGCTGAGTAATGGAAGATTAGCATGAATTGATTAGAAAAGCAAAATTCCGAGAATTTGTAACTCAATTGTTTGATTGACAAAGTGTTGTACACTTTTATTTTTGATTGACAATTTCCCTGCAAAAAATTATGTACATCATTTAGAAGCAGACATTACAGTGGAGTGATGACTCCGTTTTGAACTTCACAAATATAATTTTTTAAATCAAATCTTTTACAAAGAAAGGAATGACTGCGGAAGAATTTTGATTTTGAATGCACTTGTGTTTATACAGATGCAAACGAATTAATTCTTTCAGGCTTTGTTGAATGGGGTTCTACAACGCTTACAATTTGAGATAATGCTTCCATTGAGTACAAAATGTAAACCATGTAATACGGTCGTGGTTTGTTTCAATTTCCAATATTGAAAGTGTACGATATTCTTGTTTAGCACAATGGAAGTAAAAGTGGAAGTAAATAGAGTGGTTTTCGAGAATTGTTGAAACAGATGCATGATTTTTTTTATTGGTAACACTGTCAAAACTCATGAATTGAAATTAGACACACAATTTGTGTCAAACCCAATTTAACCCCCATTTTTTCTCAGTAATTTAACACCGTAGGATACCTACAGAAACAAACCTGAAACAGGTTCCAGTTCTTCATATGTACTACTGATAACCAATTATGTATTCAGGTGTGACTGTGAGCACATGCTGTTTTTCTTTAAGTGGTAGTGAACTATTTTTAAAAAGCAGTGTTTACGCCTTGCTTGCCGTCTTGTGTAACGAGTTGTGTGTATTCATTAAATTAAATTTGATACATAAACTTTAGGCTAGGCCAACGCACCTGTGGTTTATGTAATAATTCATCGAATTTATATTGAGACGGTCTACGAGTGCTGACATCGACACTGATCTCGTTATTTGAAATTTAATATTGGAACGAGAGAATGGCTCTTAGATCCAGTCTGTACAAAAACTTTCTCAGTGACTTTCTCCGAGGGTCACACTACATGAATAGTATCCTTTATAACTTTGATAAGAAACAAAATATTTTAACGTCCACCACAAATCCTGTGACCCAACGGTTATTTCTTTCCCGTATTTTGTTTGGCTTAATATTAACCTTTGTTTCAAGTTTCCAGGCCGTTTACTACTACAAATCTCAGGTTGCCCCAAAAACACACAAATTTGGTCTAGTTCTGTTGCCATCAATATCTGTCATATTTGCTCACTTTCTCTTCCTCACTGTCAATTTCGTGCATTACAAAAAGCAAAAGGATGTTGTCAACCTTTACAATGCGATGGTAGATTTTGAAGACAATTTCGGTAAAGAAATCAAGAATACTTTACAAAAAACATAAATTAAAAATTTATCAATAGAAAGTTATTGAACAGCATTTTTAAACTTTAGGATTTAACCGGGACTATTTACACAAAAAGGAAAGTGCCACAGACAAATTCATCTTGACCAATACAAAACTCAATGTTTGCGCCGGTCCCATTTGCAGATTACTTCACACATTAGTTTACACCTGCACTCCAGACGTAATTGGTTACTTTCTTTTGGACGAATGTCAACCTCAAAGCGATTCTAAACTGGAAACCTTTCTCCCATTCAAATTTGCATTGGCGCTAAGCAACTTCCTGACTTTCTCCCTGTTTTACATTGGATTCAATGCGGAACTCGTTTGCTTCTCTTATGTTCCTTGTCGGTACTTCAAAGTTTATCTCAAAGCTCTACAAAAAGCTATTACAAATCCTTGTAAAAAACTTAATACTACAAAAAATACATCAATCCATTTTCGACAACTTCAAATAATGCTAATCGCTTACAACGGAATTCACCAAGGTTACGCCGTTGTCGCCGGGCTCACAGAGTCTGTTCGGCATGTCTCTTTAACTCTATTTGAGTTGGTTCGATTCAACTCTGATCTCAACCTGGCAAGCTTTTTATTTTTTGTAATTACTGGTTCCCAAGCTGTTCTCACTATTGTGGTCATCTTTGGTGCAATCGGAGACGTTTACGGAGGATCAGTGAAGGTTTTGAGTGGTCTTCGACGTGCGGTCAAAGTTCAAAGAAATCCATGGTTAAAAAGGATTATCAAATCGTGGCCTCCGCTTAAAGTGAGGTTTGGAGATGTCAACTATTTGGATCCGAGGACACCGCTGACCATGTTGGATTTCAGTATTAGTCAAGCTGTCAACATGCTGTTGGTTGGGAGGTAATTGGAGTAGAATTTGTTTAGAAGGCGATACACTTAATTTTATGAAGTAGTAATATTTGTAATCTTTCAAGTGTCAAATTAGGATATTACTGTAAAATAAATAAATTGTAAAAGAAGCATTTTGTAGTAGACAAATTATGTACAATATATACCGTAAAATGTTTGATAATCTCTCGTCCACGTGTTAGCTGATCCGATCAATTTGAGAAATTAGGTATAAAGCCATTTTTAAAAGTGGATCGGTTTGATTATTCACGCATTCAGTCTAGCCATCAAAGTTCACTCCTTCTCGTCGTACAAAGTTGGTGAGAAGCTCTGAGAAAAGTTGTGGCCTCTTCAATTCCATCTGAATAAATGTGAAATTTTACTCGACAAACTGTGAATCAGAAAGTTTGAAACATGCATTCTCAATATTTATATACATATACCAACTTCGCGTACTACTTGTGTTTCATCCCATTTCGCTTAAAACAACTTCCCAACGGAAAATTCGGTCTTCACACCAATATACTTCAGAAGGTAGGCCAGACATAACAAAATAAAAATTAAACTATTTCACACACTTCTTTCATTTATTATATATAACCTTTTGTAAAAAAATACCCAAATTTCCTATAACTACAGATTCTCTGCGGAATCTCAACGTTCTTCTCACTCTATCTCTACTTCACAATGCCCCGCCTCTGGATGGACGTTTCTTCCACCGGAAACCCTGTCGCTTACTTCCAATTCTTCGGCACGGTCTTCAGCCTCATTTACAAATTCCAAATTGTCTACATGGTCTGGACCAAGCAGGACTTATACTGTTCCATTGCCAACTTCCAGAAGCCCTCTCCTCTTCCACAAGTTGACCCATTTCATCCAAAAGTATCCCAAAAATCTTGGCCACTTTTGGTGCTCTTTTGGGCACAAATTCTTTTCATCATTTTACGCATTGTGAATCCCTACTCGTTCCACTTTCGCCACCAAGTTTTCCTCAAGGGAAAGCCCAGTCAGGAAAGTTGGTTTCTCCAATTGCTTATGGAGAAGGAGTACGTCTTTTTCCAGCGAAGTGCGACAGGACACCTGACTTCCTCCGTTCCCCAACAAAGCACTTGGGATATCGTCCAAGCGGCTTTGGTTTTGGTTGGATTATGCTGCAAATATATTATGGGCTCTTTCAGCGACTTTGGACTGCTAATGTGTGTCCTTACTTTGAGAAGAGCGGCTGTCACTTTTGTTGCAGAGCTGAAAGCACTCCAATTCACGAAAAAGGCTCCAGAAAAAGGAGCTTTTGACCAGGTCCCTTCGTCGGATAATATTATGGAGGCATACTCAGAGTTACGGAGGCTTTCCAGTGTTATCAACCAATTAATTGGGTATCTTTTGATAGCATATATTGCGGAGGTTATCTTCACGGCAGCAATTCATTTGAGGGATATCATATTCATGAGTTCTCCAGCGGAGGGAATGAGCATCATGTATTTTTTTGGGATGTGGATGGTGTTCATGGTGATGTCTTCGGGAATTTGTAGCAAGGTACTTAAAACTTAAAAATCGATGCCTTAACTCAGCAGAGGTCCACATCAATTTTCTAAAATTTTACAGAAGAGTCAAACAATTTTCCCGATAAAACAACAAAAAGGCTATACGATTTACTATCATAATTCATATGACAATATTGTTGCAAATACAAATTTAATTGAATCTCAAATTGTCCCAAAAATTTCCGTATGGATGTTTGCTAAATTTAAAAAAAATGCATGGCTCCTTGTTGTTTTATGAGACAAAGGATTTGGCTGTTTGCTATTTATTTTATGTGGAAAATGATTTGACTCTTTTTGAAATTTTAAAAAAATTGTGCGGACGTCTGCTGAGTTAAGGTGTGGATATGTGCTCCAAAATTGTATTCTTGATTTTTTATATTAGTAATGGATTTCGATAGATGTACTTGATTCGGGAGTGGCTCTTTGAAAATGAAAGGTTTCATCCACTTAGCGATCGACAGACAGGTTTATTGCTAGACTCTATAGCAAAAAATGATGTAAGCATTGGAATGCCTGGTGTGGCTGTCGTGAATTACTCCCTGATGGGAAATGTAAGAGTTCATTACTTTCATGGAGTGGAATTGACTTTTTAATTTGAGGTGATGGATGGATTATAAAACATGAATTGCTGTTGATTCCAGTTGGCCAGCTTGGTGTTCACTTACTTCATTGTTAGACTTCAGTACATCAAAAACGATTAGATGGGGTGGTACTATGTGTATGCATTTCTATCACTATAACAACCATTAGAATTCTTTTAGTGGATTACCAATCGATTTTTTGATATAAAAAATTCGCCCGCAGTTTCATCCTTACCGAAATGTATGTTTATTTATGTCTAAATCGATGTTTTTCGGACATAAAATAGCCTTAATGTTGTCGGTTCCAGGTAACTGAAGTTTTTTAAAAATAAAAAATGTCAAACCAAAAAAATCAATTTTAAGTAACATATAATTTTCATATAATTTTTATATTATATAATTTTAAGTAACTTTTAACATTTGCTGGAAGCACTGTGATACAACGCCAAAAAAATACGCGAGTCTCTTTTTTCATTTTACACACAAAAACTGGATCCAAAAATCTGGGATCAATCTTATTTCGTAAAATCGCCAAAATCAAAAATAGCTTAACGAAACACAAAGACTGCAACATTCTTTTCCAAAAGCTTGGTCAGTTTTTCCTCTGGCTTCACTGCAACCAGTAAAAACAATGGCAAACGCTGTATTAGTCACTGTTCCAAATACAATCTCCATGATTGGCACAACCCCATCCACCCCTTTGCTTATAGCGTCGATGATCCTATTTAGAGCAACTTTAGGTCGAATCCCTCCAATCATCATTGACGTCCAGCGTAACGACCACAAGGTGGAGGTAACCTTGAACCATGACAACTGGGGATCGTGGCTACTCCAAAAAATTGTTGGATTGTTTTCTTCTTTCACGATCCCTTCGACTGTTTACGTTTTAGCAAAAAAGATTCTGAATCCTATGGAAGTCAACATGAGCATTTTGGATTTCCTTTTGTTCGTTATTGCAATCCCAATCGAAGGGCTGTTTCTGTATGCTTACTACGCTCTTCGGAAGTACTCCGATGGTCTCTTGATGATGAACTGCTTCTTGAGAAACGACATGAATATTCGTGCGTAAAATGTCACAAATAGGGTTCGGCAACATGTCATTTTGTTTGAAGAATATCATTTTAATATTTTAATATCATTTTGCAAAATGTCAAAAAAATAGCATGACATGACCGCTTGACAAATGAAATGACAAATGCCGAACCCTAGTCACCAGAATAACTGCAGCATGCTTAAAAATAGCAAAAGTTATTTTTTAATTGTTTTAGCATGGCGCCTTCCTCCTGGACAAGTCGATGTTCCTGGAATGTTTGCACTCGTCGGCGTCATCGCTTGTGTCGGCACCTCCGCCCTGATTCCAGCGATGGTGGTACTCTTTGACATGAATCCATTCCAAGTGATTTTCGTGGAACTCGGCTTTCTTCCCAGTCGACTTTTTTGGAATCCACAAACCGTTCTAATGTCCGGCACAATTTCACTCCTTCTCCTGTGGTTATCGGTGGTCCTCATTTTTCGCGTATTTTTGGTAATAATTACTATCTCAGTTTCGGTTGGATTCAGTGCAGACATTTATCTGACGAATTTGATGATGAGGCGCTCATCAGGAAATGATTTCAGGACTTTTAATGCATACCTCGAAATGTATCTATTGGTCAACGGGGCTCGTGGAATTATCGGCAGCATTTGCTTAGATTTGGTTGTGTTCGGCATCGCCATGCTTACGACAAGCTGTTGGGTTCTGATCAAAGCGAACGAGGTTGTACCTCCGCTAATTTTGTTGGTTATATTTCTTTT
Organism: Alloscopus bannaensis; assembly: GCA_027743745.1. NCBI lineage: Eukaryota > Metazoa > Arthropoda > Collembola > Entomobryomorpha > Entomobryidae > Alloscopus > Alloscopus bannaensis. The sequence continues at coordinate 4,011 of JAHZMW010001468.1, read as the reverse complement.
AGTCGTTGGAGGCCTGGGCATTTCTTGCTATCTTATTGAAATGGCTTCGGAAGCCATTGTGAAGAGTGAGGATCTGATAATGAGGCAGAAAAGGAGGAGTTACGAAAACAAAAGGAGGCGTGAGTGTTTTGAGGTTTATTTGAAATGGAGGGCTTCCCAGCCGCTTCAGATGTATTGTGGATTTAGTTTTGCGAGATTTAGCAGAGGGAGTGTTATGCAGTTTTTGGCAGTTTTGATTGACTCCATTACTAATGCTTGTTTAGTTTTCAGTGTGCAATAATTGCAAGGTTTACATTAGACTTTCTAAATGTCTGGTTCTAAAGTTTTTTGTAGTCAATTCCTCACAGCCATAAAACTGAGTTGATTCACGGAGCATTTTAACATGGTTAATAGAAGCAGCAAAAATGTATAGTACGATTTCTTTATATCCAGTGCCTACCAAGTTTTTTATCGTATTATGTATCGGGTTGTATGCTTATGGATCCAAAGCATTTATCAGGCATTGCATGAAATCAATCTTGTTTCATTATTTATATTATTGAAAAGGTACGAATCTGAGCTGGTCGGATTACACAGTTCGAAAACGTGAACAAAGATTGTTTCAGTCGCCTTGTTCCATAATGCTCTTCTAAATAATAACTAGTATTATAAATATTTTTTCGTCGATCTAACATCTACTGTCGACTTAAAACATGTTTTTAAACAGCGACTCAAAACAACTTGGTTTGCCGTCGTAGCTTCCTATATTTACACAAAACATAATAAGGGCGTGAAATAAATAAGAGAAAAATTCTATTTGAATTTTTTGTCGTACTAAATGTAAATATAACAATAATCATATTATAAAAAATAAATTACTTTGTCTTTATTGAATACATGACCATATAATTCTACACGATAGCAAACTTAACTCGATTATTTCCCGAAGTCTACTACAAACACTAAAATTATGAGTACACCTCCGTAATATTTTTTTCTAATCCGAAACCACTTCAAAGTTGTAGACATATGTAAAAATGTTTTTCCTTGTCATGTTCTTTCGATTTCACCCAGTCGCCAATTTTTTTAACAAATTAAACATTCATCGGAAGTTGGCGTTTTCATCTAAGAATATCCCAACTAAAGTGAGTTCAGATTAAGACGGAAACATAGGAAATATCGTCGTCAGTTTGTCGTCAACAAACATCAACTCAAGCCCAAAAAAATAAATAGCAACAATGGACGGCACGACGCCTTCAACACCTTTGCTCAAAATTGCTTTGGAAGTCTTCAGAATGACTTTTGGCCGAATACCCACCATTTGCATTGACATTGAGCATAAGGATCACAGGGTAGAAATCACTTTGAACCATGGCATCACTTGGAAATCCTGGTTGATACACAAATTTGTTGGAGTCATATCCGCTTTCACGATCCCGTCAACGGTTTACATTTTGGCAAAACAGTTTCTGAATCCGGAGGAGGTGCACATGAGCATTTTGGACTTGCTCCTTTTCACCATCGCAATCCCAATTGAAGCACTCCTTTTGTACGGTTACTTCGCCATTCGACGCCACTCTGATGGACTTCTGATGTTGAATTGCGTCTTCAGGAACGAGATGAATATTAGTGAGTACAAAACACAGATTTGAGAGCATTTCTTCCATATCGACGCCTTAACTTGGCAAGGGTTCATACAATTTTTTTATAATTAAAAAAGCCAAACGATTTTCCAAGTAAATCAGCAAAACGGCAAGATAAATTTGGGGCACACTGCGATTCAATGTTTTTTTTAAAAACTTTTTAGAATTTTGTTGTAAGATGACTTTTCGTTTTTATATAAAAATCGAATAGCCATTTGCTTTTATATGTAAAATCGTATGGTGCTTTGAATTTTTAAAAAAGAAATCGTATGAGTCCGTTGTTTTGTCTGGAAAATGGTATGGTTTCTATTTGAATTATAAAAAACTCAAATGGACCCTTCCTGAGCTAAGGCATCGATATTCATGGTTAAACATGTAAACTGATTTCCATTTATTTGGTATTCTTGCAGACTGGCGCCTTGATCCTCGACGCATCGATGTCCCTGGAATGTTTGCCGTCGCTGGCCTCCTCGCTTCTTTAGGAACTGCTTCCATGATTCCAGGACTTCTGCTCGTCTTTGATATGAATCCATACAAAGTGATTTTCGTGGAGCTCCATCTTCTGCCGACCCAATACTCATGGAACATGGAAACCGTAATTGTTGTTTGGACCTTTACAATGCTTCTGCTATGGTTTGTAATCGTGGTCGTGTTTCGCATGGTGATGGTCATCCTCACTACTTCAATTTGCGTTGGATTCACAGCGGGCGTCTTCGTCACAGGATTGATGCCCATTTCTGGAGGAAACCGGGAATCCAGAAATGACTCCAGGAGTTTCAGCAAGTACCTGAAAATGTTTGTGATGTTCAATGGAGCGCGAGGAATCATCGGATCGATTTCCCTGGATTTGGTGATGTTCGGAATTGTCATGCTTACGACATGTTGCTGGGCTCTGATACAAGCGAACCAAGTTATTCCTTCATTTATACTGTTTGTCATATTTTCCATGAACCTTGTCGGTTTGTGGGTGTCCTGCTTTCTCATACACTTATTTACTGATGCGAGCGTCAAGAGTGGGGATTTGATCTTGAGTCGAAAAAATAGAAATTATGAAGGCAGGCGTCAGTGTTTTGAAGTTTATTTGAAATGGAGGGCTTGCAAACCGCTCCCGCTGTATTGCGGATTCAGTTTTGCGAGGTTCACTAGAGAGTCTACGATGATGTTTTTGGCAGTTGTGATGGACTCCGTTACTAATGCTTGTCTCCTGATTACTTTGTAATTCTACAAACACTTTAGTGCTCATACATCGCTACTTTCGCCAATCTCAATTAAGCGTTGATTTAATATAAATGTTACTCACAGTTCATTGACTTACCCTCAAAAAATGGTGTCGCTGGTACACTGTGGCAAACTACAAGAGATTACAATTGTGCATTGTGCAAAATTAACTGGGGGAAAGCTGACCAGTCCAATTAAATGGAAAGTGCGAAAACACAATTGCCAGTGGTTTTCAGTATTTGCGTTGTTACGGCTTTTTAAAAAGTGATAGCTATTTTAACGCCATTTGGATCCCGTTGATTTGTTTCTTGCTCATGTTTGAATGTGTGTGTTATTGGTACTAGATTCTAAATATAAAAATGAATAAATTATATTACGCATTAATTAAAAACAATTTGCATCCAATTAATAACCGCCAGCAAACTAACTACGGAATGCATGTGATGATGATTTCCTAAACGTTTCAAACTTTTTGAAATTCCATTCATTTTTCTGCTACTTTTTGAGAGCACTCATTTGAAAAGAAAAACTATCTAGATAAATACAATGCAAAGGCGATGCCTCGCTCAAGAAATGTGATTTGGTTTTAATGCGGACACATTTCCTATCCGAGTTCCGCTATTTCCAGTGGTATCGCGTCAAAAGCCGCATGCAAAAATCCACATGCGACAAATACCGCAGGTACATTTGCCCCACATCAGAATAAGCCGCATTTCAGACGTATTGAAGTTAGCCATCTTAAAATATACTATTTCAACCATCTACTCTATTCCGGATAATTTAGGTGATTTAATTATCGAGTCACGCTTTCATTTTTGTAGCATATAAATTGAAGGAGAAAACTTTCGTAACTTGTTCAACAAAACCGTTTAATACACTGATATGTTCAACAAAACCGTTTAATAAACTGGTTTGTTCAACATAACCGTGAATATACAACTTTGTCCAACACAACCGTGAATATACGGACTCGTTCAACAAAATCGTTTATTATACTGAGTTGTTAAACAAATTTGTCTAATATACTGACTGGGTCAACAAAACCGTTTTATTTTCTGATTTGTTCAACAAAACCGTTTAATATACTGATTTGTTCAGCAAAACCGTCTATTATACACATTTGTTCAACAAAACAGTTTAATACATGATTTGTTCAACAAAACCGTTTCAT
>JAHZMW010001467.1:0-14223 GCA_027743745.1 Alloscopus bannaensis | reverse complement strand
GATAAATGGGATCCCCGTTTGGCACCAAATGACCTCTGGCGAGGTACAGATTGCTTGAGGATTGAATATAATGCTCAGCCAATGCCGTGGAGCCAAGGAGCATCCCGATCGTTTCTGTTTGTTTGGCTTGCTGGTAACACTCGTCAGCGGTAATGATCGGATAGAATCCTCCTTCCCTGAAACCTGGGGAAGTGCCGTCGCGCTCCATGTCATCGAGGAGCTCGCCATAAATGTAATGTTGAGACCAGAGAGTGAAGTCTGTGTCTTCATCGTGACACAGGGTTATCACAGTGTAAGCGGGAATGGCGTCGGTGAATTTAATCTCAACCCGGGTTTTCCCGTTATCACAGGTCCCAGCTCTCACCACCGATTCTCCGGCGAGGGGGTTGGTCTCGTTAAATTTGGGGATGCTGGCGGAGTGTGTTTCTGTGGTCAAACAAATACAAATTGCACAATGTTTTTAATTAATAATGACGCTTACGCATTGTATCATAATTAATGTATATTGTATAACGTATTGTAAATATAATTAAAAAATGTGCAACGTACTACTACTGAGGCTGATTGCAACCAACAGCAATGACAAGAATATTCTTCCTTTCATACTTAGTATTTCCATCGTGTACGATTGTTTTTAGCTATGAGCTGAATAACTTCTGGAAGCTGTCACGGGTCAGTGAGAATTCTTAACTGTGTCATTGTTAAAGCAGAGCGGAGTATTTATAGTGCATAAAGAACCAAGTGAGCAAGATTTTGTTAATTGATCAGGAAAATGTAATCAAAATTAAACAAACACTCCACTAATACTGTTATGAAATGCTTTTTCTCTTGTCTGGTGTCAGAATCACTACGTAAGCGGGTTATGTGTAAAAATGAATAAAAATGTGACCAAGAAGGGCTGTGCGTTGTCGTATGGTCATGTCAGCCAAACTAAACCACTTAAGCTCTTATTGTGACACGTGAGCTGTTTTGCGTAATTAAGTTTGTTGAATTGACTTGTGCCTCAAGATTTAAAGCTTAGTATATGTACAGTAATATGCTTAAATATAAATATAGCATGTGCTTAAAATGTTCATTCCTATTTAACTCAGGTGACAGGTCTTTGTCAAGATTGATCACTAATAAAAATACAACGTCAATATTCACTTATACTAAACCATTCAGCTTTCTTGCTGTCACCTGCGGAGAAACCATGCGCACTGGGCAATGCATGTGGCTTTGTCAAGTATCTGCATAAAAGTCCACATGGAGAAGGTCGCCGATTCGTCTACCTGATTCAACATTGAAGTTTTTAATTGGATTTTGGTATCACGGTTCACATTTCTGGACTGATACGGTTTAATAAAATTATGGTGATTTGAGTGGTACACGAGCGCATTTTGTAGTACGTACTAACTACATCCACCAGTGTTAAGTTAAAAGCTGATCCTCCAACCACATGTGAAAGGATATTCTTTTGAAAGTATAGACCTTTTGAACTTTGACAAAACGATGTTTGCAAGGACAGAATGTGACAAAAACATTTACATGGAAATATACTCAAATGTAGCTACATATGTGTAGCATAAAGTTCAAAGGTAACAGGATAAAAGACACCTGTTCCACACCATTTTTTGCTTAACATTAATGGTAAGTCAATAATTCTTGCCGGCTCTGGTTTCTGTATGCATATTTGTTAGCAAATTTTTCAAGTCTCAAGAAAGAAAGTCACGATGATGCGTATCGAATCTAGCTGAACAAAGTAGTCGTAGTGAGGTTATCAAGTCTCGTGAGCATAAATGTCGCGTAAGTACAAACAACAAAGAACAAAAATCATAATTAAAACTGGCATGATCATATTCACATATCTGTCTCCATTGCTCTGCCGGTTTACTTGAAGATGAGAATTATTTCAGATTACTTTTGTTTGCATACATTCAAAACGTGGTCGGTTACATTGGCGAATGCATCGGACCTATCAACAAATGAGGAAGGCCGCGTATACACCCTCGCACACAGCTCAAGCTATTCAAATGAATATAATGCAAAGCAATTTAAGTAAAACTTGATTGTTAAACTTCCTTCTTTTTTGTAGATTCACTAATTTTTTTACATAATGATGATAATTAGCATATAAATATGCATGTTACACATTCTCTGTAATCTCACTAATAAAAGTATGCAATTTCAAACCAGTGAATGTACTAAATGGCTGTTTGTATTATACATGGAGCTTTTCATACGCTGTAATTAATGAACATATTGTATTGTAAAGTGTAACATGCAGAGTGAATTTGCTCTTCAACTACATCTTAACTCACCCCACACCTATTAATTAGGTACGACTGTTTTTGCAAACATGCATTACGTCAAATTAAGAAAAGATAATTATGATTGTTAGCTTCCATGCTTCAGAATAAAACTGTTGCACGCATTGTTTTATTTGCGCGGTAATGCCCTCTGTGAATTCACAATGTTTATTACACCCGTCGCCAATTATCAAAATATGGAGAACCGTTTGTTTTTATGACCGTGGGAGACAGATCCCGTGGTTCCATCCGTTTTCTTGGTGGCAATACCCGGAACAGCAGTGACCCCAGGATCCGTCGGCCTGACAAGCGACATTGTCGCCCATACAGGCCGAAACGCACACCTTCAACAAGCCAACCAAAATGATTACTTCATTTTAGACCAACAATACAAGTTTGCTAAAGTGAGTCTCAAATTTGTTAGTTTAAGTTTACAGCGGAAAATTGCATGATGACCAAAATGGTGGTAACGACCAAGAAAATAGTTGTCTTGTAAGAGAAAGCCATCGTAGCCTTCGTTATAGTGTTGATGACTGACAAGATGAATTCTTGAGAAAATGGGTTGGAGTCGATGAAGATTCAAGCGGAGACTGATGCCGACATCCGACAGGCTGGACTGTATTTATATCCCGCACAATACTTCCGACAGATTTATGTTATATAAACTTGCTAATTGGGTTTAGGTTAAAGTTTCAACTTGACTAAAGTTGCTCATAATACTTGCATATAAAGTAAATTTCACGAGAATTTTAAAAGATGTTTTTAAATAAGATCATTGTATATTAATTTAGAGGAAAAATCTCATCCTGTTTTGCAGGCAGGAAGATTGGTTACGAAATTAAGCTCATTTTGGTTATTTGCTTAGCACCCTTTTGTCCTGATAAAGAATTGAGTGGCACACGGAAAGCTTGTTTAGATTAAACCACTGCAATCTCCTCCTCTCTAGGTATGTATTATAATTAATTAATTTAGTGTTCAATAATAAATACGGGATATTGGTTTCCTGTTTGTAAATGTGAGAATGTGTGAAATTAGTGCGTAGTTTACATCAATTACGGATAGAAATCCAAACCAACCTTGACTTATTACGCGTAAATAATTAATTAGTGCTCATTATTTAAACTGGATCCACTTATCTAGGGAGGGGGATTATTTGCAAAATTGACAGATGGAGAGGAAATGGTTGGTTTGGGATGGTTACCAGCAAATTGGCCAAGAGTGAGATGGGTTTGGAAAAATGACATTTTGCTTAAATGTCACGACAAATTGACATGTCAACTTGTCAATTTGTCATGGCTTTGACATTTTGCCGAACCCTATATACATTCTCATCTTATCTTATTTAATTGTACTCAACTACTTTCCTGCATCATCCATTTTTTTCTCAAGCTGACGAAAGTCTGCTAAAAGTGTCTGAGTTTATGGTTTCTCATTTTCTCAGCCGATTAAGCAGCAAATTCAAGAAAAGTGTCGTGCCTGTAATTTAAATTGTATTGTATATTGTGTATATTAATTCATTTTCGTATCCGTATGAATTTACCCACCTGCTAATAAAATTGACGTTGTCAAGAGCACGAAATCTTTTAGTATGTTAAATCACCTTTAATTGTCAAATGTCGAAGGTGTAAAACTTAACAATGGAAATGTGATAATCATATTCGTAAGATATTCAAACGCTACTAATAATTGTCCGATATAATGGCGAGACTTTAAAATTTCAATACCTTTCAAAGTTGTTTATGCCTAAAAACTAACAATTTACAAAACTAAAATGACTATAATCTAAAGATTACGTAATCCTTAACTTTTGCGATTGGCTTCCTAACTTCATCAAAAAAGGAAACTAAACGATTGCTTGTACGCATCGTCGTTTCACAAGCAAAATGTCATGTTTATACTACAAATAAATGCGATACGTTCCTCAGTCCTACTACATAAAAAAATATGAATTGGGGTACAAAACTAGTAGAACTAATCTCGTTCTAATAAAATACCTCAAAAATTATTAAACTACGAAGAAAGCACAAAAGGAGAAAAGTGAACTTTGCCTATTTAGCAGCAGTCCAAAAAAGTAACTTCTCTACACGTTCCAATCAGTTTGTGCTCTCATAACGACTTGAAAGTTGCCTGATGAACGCTCCAATTTCCCGATTCGTCTTTACAAGACGAAGTCTGGANTGCTCTCACAACGACTTGAAAGTTGCCTGATGAACGCTCCAATTTCCCGATTCGTCTTTACAAGACGAAGTCTGGAAGTAGATTCCAGCAACTCGGTCGCTTTCATCTTGTCCCACTCCTTCGCCAGGATTTCGTCACAAAATCCATGCAACTCTGTGAGCTGATACTTGTCCGCCGCATATGCCACCTGGATAATCCTCTCCGAGGTTTCGAGTCCGGGAAGGCGCAGTTTCCCGGTATGAATGTAGTGCAACATTGTCTCCAGCGTGTCTCGAGAAATGTCCGTCACCACAACCTCATTTCCTACATTTTCCATCATGCTCGACTCAAACATCGCTTTGAACACTGGGCTGCGCACTGCAAACATTGTACAAGCAAAAAAAGGTCAACTACAGTTTACAAAATTAAGCAAAAATAATTAAAGAACCTTACTGGACAACATGAATTTGCTGGAGGGAAACTTGACTTGGTCACACACAATTTTAACCCCATCGCGTCCCTCCGCGTTGAGACAAGTCATCTCCAAGTTCCTCATCAGAGTGGCGGCAGCCTGCCTCTCGAACTCGATGGCGTTCACGACTACGCCTCCCCAATTTTGGGGTAGCCACCGTGAGACTGATCCCAATGCGAGCACTTCCATCATCAGATAGTTTCATGCCCTTTAACATAACGTTGGCGAAGCCTCTGCTCTCCGATGCAGGTCCCATGGCGGATTCTTTTTTAAACAAAAAAGACAATTCTAAGCATAAAGTTAGTATTAATATATCTCATTAATTATAAAATTTCACATCAACTAAATCGTACCCAGTCGTATATCTGCGGATTTGATGGCAACTCCGAAAATCGTTGACATGGACACGTCCATATTTGGATTCTCCTCCAACTCGTGAAAAATCCCAATCGCATCCACGCCGATTCTCCGGTCTTCAGTGCTCGTCTTTGACTGAAGATAAACCCTCCATTTTGTGGGGTAGTCCCCAAACTCGCCAACGTCCAGGGGAAAAGTCACCTCTTGCGTTTCCACGATTTCCTTTGTCCGAGTTGAGCATCAGGTTGAAGTTTTCAATCTTCCAGAGAAACTCATGCTTTGTCAAATGCAACTGTAATTTTAACAATATGAAATTGATTGTGGGGCAACGTAAGACAATGTTAGAATAACTAATAATCTCATACACACTACGCTCACATTAAATGCTTGTTAAGGATATTTGAAATATAAATGAATTAAATGTTAAATGCTTAACTTACGCCACCAGTGACCACGGGAACGTTGTCACGCTGCTCCTTGCTGAACCTGGCAAGGTAGCGAGCCGCACTTTTAGGCAGGAGTGTTAATAAAGCGTTAGACATTTTTAGGCCCTCCTGAGTCCAATATTCACTGCAAATTTTTCGTAACCACTCTCGCTTATCGGAAAATATTGGTTAAATCTGAACAGTACGAAGGTATTAAAAAGGCACGAAAACACTGAATTTTGTAAAAATCACAAAATTTTTAAATTAGCAAAGTCCTGATCCTGAGGATATGTAAGGTAAATTTCTTTACTACTATTTCGGATTTTGATATTACTTTACACTAAAAAACTTGGACAGAGTGAAGGAAAATCATACCCATTCACATGATCGGGTCACACTAAACAACGAATGCCAAATCATTTATGAAAGGACAACATTTTAGAATGGAAGATATGGATTTGTTCTCTTCATGGAGGAGTGCGCGTGTAGTTTCAACAAAATAGCCTTTGTAAGCATTATACCGAGCTTTGTAGTGAACTATAAGACAGAGAATAACCTAGAAGTCATGAATGAGTCATGCTGTTGGAGAAAACGTTTCTTAGCATTTTGGTCTTGTGTCCTTTTTGAGACAAAGCGACACAAGCGTATTATGTATTATGTATGTATATCTTGCTGTGATACGAGTAATCCTTCATGATTAGAAACAAAGTCAACTATTGTACCATTTCCTTTGGTGACTAATAATATATCGGAGGTCAAATTTCATGTTAAATATATGCCTTGGTAGATGTGTATTCATTTCTCTCACTTCGAGATAAAAATTGATGACGATTCTAAAATTGTGTTGTGCTCAATTTTTCAGTCTGGGCTGACACGATTCATTGACACTGTATAGAAATAGGTACTATTTATAAACATGTATATTAAACGATGGTTGTTGACGTCATAGCTGTATAGTTATAACAGGTCATAAAACACGAGATAAGAAGAGTGACGCAATGACTCCACAGCCTTGTTGAACAGTCCCGAGTCTTGTTGGGCGTAATATTGGATGTAGTAATTCACTCACGATGTAATATAGAAATCATGGTTTAGGAAAACATTCGCAAAAAGGTCCGATTACAGTATTACTAATCCTCAGTGAATATCTTACTGCCCCCTCAACTCTTCTCTGCTTTACTAGTGCATCTAAATAAAAAATGTGCTCGATGATCATTCTGCAGCAATTAAATTTTCATCGCTTCATTATTCAAGGATACATAAACACTACACATATGCAGGTACTGCGATCATGTATACATTATAATAGATACAAAGTTTTCAAATCCAAAATGCTACTCCTTCCTCCAGCAGAGAAATTGCATACGATTATTTTGTCACTTATATGAAGTATTTATAAAAATGTTTTCTTGTGCCAGAGATTCTAAACAATGCTTCGTAATATTAATTCTGCTGCATAAAACACACTTCGTACTTAAATACAACAAAGAGCGTAGTAATAAACGGCATTTGCAGAGCTTGAGGATTTGAAATAAAAACCACAAAATAAAAGCATATACACATTCGGCAGCGAAGCAACTCTCACAAGCAGATAAAGCAAAAATGCCAAACAACGTTGAACCATTTGTACCTTATCGGAGGATGTGGAATCAAGGACAAGTCAAACGAATGTCGGATGGCAAAAACGTTTTCGATTTTGAAGTGGATGATTGTACTTTATTTCCTAGAATGTTCCTTGGTAGAGTTGTACATTTCGCATATTTTCTCCGAAACAAGTGGACACAATACGTACAATAATTTTCACCTATAAGAAATAAGGAAGATGGCCATCGTGACAGATTACATGTGTCTGCAAATTATGCGATGCAAATTCGAATAAGGCATTGAAAGCGACAAAATCCAGAATCGGAGTTTAGGAGAACCATTGCAATGTACGCGTAATTTTTTTTGCAGATAAAGAAGAAGCTGACAAATTCAAACCAAGCTTACAATTTGTCTCATTATATAACTAGATCAAAGATATGCTTTAATTGCTGCGTATAAAAATCCATTTCCAAAATCATGTGTGTGGAATTTAATGGGACCTCATACAATCACCGTTCTTTTCTTGATCACAAATATATATTTAATAGTAAGACCATTTTCTCATCGATGCCAGTAAAATCTAGTTTAACCAATTCGCGGTGGTTAGGGTCGCTGCATCGCGTAAGGTTAATTATTGCAGTATTATCGGCGCGGGTTGTCATTGACAGTGACCTCATTTCAGACAGATGCCAGAGTTCATAAAAAGAACCGAATAGTAATGCAAGGTCAGAAAACAAAAGTTATGCCACATGTCAGGCTTTCGTTTAATTAAAAAGCTTCAGAATATGCACATGCATAGTGGTACCTTCCTCCTCGTTTCCATTTTTTGAGAAATCCCTCAGCGCAAACCCACGGGAAGGTTGTGGAAGGTTGCGTACTGACGTAATTTTTACCGTTTGATTGACTTGATTTTACTATAAAAGCCACTAATCTTTGTGGAAAGGGTTCAAACAACGGATATCATTCAAAAGTGAACGTTAACTAAGTTTTGCCAGCCACAAAATGAAAAGCTTGCAGCTTCTCCTCGTGTCTGTGGTTGGAGTGCTCCTCGTCTCGAGTAACCCCTTGAATGGTAAGCGACTCATTAAAGTCCATGCTGAAGTCCCGGCGCAATGGATGTCTGAAATGGAAGTTTGGGGGCTCATTCGGAACTACGTAAACTTCATCGACATCACGGATCACCAGGAACTGGACGCACCTGTTGGAAAATGGAACGTTGACACTGAATGTAAGTTGTTAATCTTTTAATTCAGAATTTTGAAAATTTTTGCCAAAATATCAATAAGTTGACTGTATTCTTTGTCTAATAGCAATTCCAACCGAAGTACGATTTCCTGACGCGACCCGAACCGTGCTCGCAGCAATTCAACAGAGCCGAATTGAAAACTTTGTGCGAGAGTTCAGCAGCTATCACACGCGCTACTATAACTCCAAAACTGGAGTGTCTTCCCAACAGTGGCTTTTCGACCAGGTAGGAAGTTCCATTGAGGGCTACGCTGGAAACGCTTCCGTCCAGTTGTTCCAGCACGAATGGTCGCAGCAGAGCATCATTGCGAGGATTGAGGGAGCGGATCCTGAACTCCAAAATGAAATCATAGTCATTGGAGCTCATCAGGTATAAATAAACTCAGTAGCAGTTTTTTCTACACAGCTCGAAATTATTTTGTCGCTTAAATTTAATCAGAAACGCTCTTATAAAAGCACATAATTGAATTCATCTTTATTCTAGGATTCCATTCACATTATCAGCAGGTACTTGAATGCTCCAGGTAAATACCCCAAAATTTATTTCCGATTTTTTCGCAGCTTAATTACGGATGTTACGAGTATATCGAAAGTACTCAATTATTTTTATCGTTTAAAAAAGGATCGGATGACAACGCTAGTGGGAGTTCCGTTGTGTTGGAATCTTTGCGATCAATTGTGGAGACCGGTTTTGTCCCAAAGAGGAGCTTGGAGTTCCATTGGTATGCTGCTGAAGAGGTACGACTCGAATAAAGATGATTAAAGCAGTGTGTTTAACGAATGTCAGAGACTAATTATTGCGGGTTTATTGTTCATGTTGTGAAGGTCGGCCTTCGAGGTTCCGCCGCAATTGCGCAGTCATATAGGAGTGCAAACAAGAGTGTCGTTGGGATGCTCAACTTTGACGTTCCGGGCTATCAAGCGGAGGGAATCAATGATGTTGGCATCTATGTCGACAACTCGAGTCCCGAGCTCAACAACTTTTTGAGGCTTCTCGTCGATGAGTACTTGGAATATGGGAAAAGAGATGCCAAGTGCGGTTACGGTAAGATATTCACACGATTTAAAAAATATTTTGCATAAAATTAATTCAAAGCATATTAAATAACGACTTTGAATTTTGTAGGATGTTCGGACCACGCCAGTTGGACTAATTACGGTTACGCTGCCGCTATGCCTGCCGAAGTCAAGATGCACGTAAGTTACATTCAATTTTACGCTATTTAGTCGTTATAATTAAAAATATTAATTGAGTATATCATTTTAATATAGCCACAAATGCACACAACTGGAGACAATTACGACAGGGTTGGATTCAAGCAAGTTAAGGAATTCACGAAGCTCGGAACCAGTGCTCTCGTCGAGTTTGGAGAGCCCAGTGACCTCAGCTTTGCTTAAATAATAATTTATTCAGTATATTCATGTGAATTGAACGAATGCGCATTTACGCATCCATCACAAATGGCGCATTTAGGTACAGCTACATTTATCAGCAGAAGGAATAAATTATTGTTTGCTTCAGACCAAAAACTGCATAATGCACGTATATCAAACTTTATTGACTTTCGTTTTTGGTTGCATACCAAAACACCATAATTTTGTTGTCGTTTCCACGTAGTAATCATGTATTAGCGGAATAAGCTGTTTACTTCCAGGTACATTTACTACGAGCAACATTATCATACAATTCCACATCCTGCCCTAATTAGAAAGAATGATCACTTTCACTCTCATTTGCGCTACGTGTTTCATGTCCTCCACCCAAGTCTCTGTGACCTTTCCGGTCAACTTCAGTGGGAACAATGGGTGACACTTTGAACTTTGTGAGTGTTGGTGTAATACTGTGGTGTGTAGTTGCAGCACGACTGGTTATCTCTACTCCATTATTCCAGGAGGAGTTTGTTATTCCCGAAGATGAAGATGATGAGGAAGACGAGCTCGCTCCGAATAGCGCGGAGTGGCGCTACATTCAGAATCGGCTTGCCTTTCGCAAACTCATTAAGGAGCGATTTGGCCTCGCCAACTTTTCCAGAGTGGCGTTTGCAGAGAAGGCGTCAGACACCGTTATCAATGTAAATCATTAAATGCATTTAAATACTTTCGATAATCTCAGATTTGCTTCAATTTTACAACACACATCTCTTATTTCCATGCTGTAGTACGTCACTGGCAAAGTGAACGAAGCGGATGAGAAAAAAGAAGACTTGTTGAAGTCAGACACTCCAAACTCCGAATTGCCAGCTCCGCCACCCCAAAAGGCCGTCTCAGCCACCTCCAATAAAGCCATCCCTGTTCGAGGTCCAAGTAGCCCCGACGGCAGTTTCGAGATAACGATCCCAGCAGGACTGAACAGTTCAGAAGCACTGATCCAACTGGGATTTCATCCATCGATGGTGGAGGTCCTTCAAAACATGTCCTCTTCAATGGGAAACCCACCCGAGGAGGAGGGGATAAGTAACATTGAGTCAGCGATTTTGGAGGCACTGCTCCAAGCTCAAGTTATGACAACATCTAGACCAATTCCTACTCCAGCGGCGCCTACTCCAACAAAAACCAAAAAGCCAACACGGACCAAAGTGAAGGCGACAACGGAAAAGCCAAGTGGTCCTTTAGGGTGGTTTTCGCGATTTGTGCCCCGTAATCCAATAAGTTGGGCGTGGGACAACTTGGTCTGGCTCGCAAACACGGATCAGGCACAATACGCTTATGAGGTGGCCGAATGTCATGCGTTATACAACTGTAATAACAACCAAGAGAAAGTACGGTATCCCAATGAAAAGAAGAAATGTTGCAGCCTTCGGCGTTTCAAACCGAAAATAGTAGTCTTTAAAAAGCCTGCTAACGTCTCTTCTAGCTAATTGTCGAGACATGTTTTTAACTAGTGTGAATGCATTTAAAGCGTTTCTGTTTTGTAGATGTTTGTCTGTCGGATTATATAGTTGTCCGCACCGATGAAAAATGTTTATCAAATGAATAATGTTTGACAAAATATTTTACGATTTTTTAGGGCTAATTATACTAATGGTAATGGATTTCATATGAAGGCAATTTGCACTAGTGTTTAATTAGTCATCGATTTGTTTATCATCACGTAAGATCAATATAACACAGAAGTTTATATTACCTTTGCTTTTCGGTCATTAGGTGGTTTGCAGTCCGCTTGCCGGCGGTTTTAGTTTTTCCATACCACAAAAATTGAGATTGACCTTGAGAGGCAATCAACAAAAAGAATGGAAAGCAACCGTACTATGTTTTAAGTTCTGATGAATCTTTTTAAATTTTCTTCTTGAGAATGGCTTTTGCATTCAAATAATAAATATAATACTTTTTGAAATGCAATTTAATGTTGTAATATTATTTTCAATACTTATTTTTTTTCTTTATTTTTCTTTCGAAAGCACTATGGTGTATCATGGCTACAAAGTTTTAGCCAGAAGAACAAGTACCACCAAGTAGCCTCCAATACGATTGAAAATCTGAGTTTAAAAATTAACAAAGTATATTTAATTATAGGTTATCATAGTAAGTTTATTAAGAAAGAACGTACTCCAAGAACAAGTCGCTTGTCCAACGTGAAAATACTGCCCAAGCTGATTTTATTTGGATCCGTATAGACCAGGTCGCAAATCAACTTCATCTGTAGACATAATTCCAATTGAAGCGCGACAAGATAACCATTAAACTATTTTAAGTTGAGATACTATTTAAACTAAAATTACCGCATTCCTGGCTTCAAAATGGAGTGTGTCAATTTGAGCAACCAATGGAGCCAAAGACTCCTCCTGTTCATAGTTTACATTGATTACGATCTACCCATCATTTCAAAATTCAAAAATAATTTTTAAGCACTATAGTGCTTAAAAATTATACCATTTCAACGATCCTTTCGGCCAGCCTTGCTTTCCAAGCTACTGTCGCAATGAAAAATCCGCTGCTGATTAAAACAACTGGTAAGAAATTAATGGTGTCCCCACCCAAGGCTCCGTTGAGAATGAGAAAGACCGTCGCAGAGGCAAACAAGAGAACGAGAAGGTACGCCTCAAAAACTGACCACAACTCATTCACGCTCATGCATTCTTCAAAGTACATCTTTTGCTGGCGAATCGAGGAGAGGACATTTTGCCAACCTCGAATCGTTCCAGGATTTCTCATTATTGTGTTATCTGCGACCTGCGCCTCAATTCCAAGTTTGAACTGCTCAAGTGCCACTTGCAGGGAGGCCAGCGCAAAAAAATCCAGACAATGACTCGCCGATCTCAACCCTACAGTCATGAGTGTGAGGTAATGCCCAAATAAGAAATTCAGCCATGAGGCAATTCCTGGGGGCAAGTGGTCCAAATACAAGTAGTCCACGGTTGGAAGGGTTATCATGAGGAGAAACGCGGGCAGAAACCAAAATACACAGTAAAAATTTCGTTTCCAAGTGAGATCATGACGAAAAGAGTAGACTGGGGAAAATGAGGAGTCAAAATCGACAAGAAACTGGGACCACCCGTTGAGAAATTTGGAAAATGAATGGGAGCACGACCATCTCAAGATGAGGTGAATCCAAGCCCCCATTGGTACCCAAAATTTTGACTATAATTTTTGACATTCTAATCAGTTCGTAGCCTTTGAAGAAGTCTTCATCGAGCCAAGTTTGAGTTTCGGTTGTATTCGGTTGCGGTCGAAAGCTGCAATATTAACTACTGAAAATGAGCCCCGTTGAAGGACATTCTAATTTTTTAAAATAAATTTTAATTATTACATTCTCCAAGGCCAACTGATGTCTTGCATTGAATTCAGTTCCCATATAATAAATACGACTCCTCCAGCTACGGCATACAACAGCAAGATTCTAGTTGATGTGGATGTCCACCTGAAGTTGTAAGTGGTCGAGGTGGCTGACTTGGTCACTGCTAATGGACAGCAGCCCAGAAGCTTCATGATAAGGATGAGCGGATAAAACAGCTTCGCCATGGTGTCATTTGAGGCTCTTACAAAGGTTTTCGAATTTGTAGTGACCGTTAACCGGTGGGATGGAATACGAATAATTTTCTGACGGACCGGCTGTGTTTCCCGAAGTAAGTATTCAAAGTCTTGAACAAGCAACTCCTCCAAAGAAGAAGTTTTTATTGCTCGTCGTTTGGTATTCATGGTCATGTTCTCTACTGTGCTAAAGACAAAATGATCCAAATAATTCCATGGGCTTCTCTTGGTTTCAGTGTGGATATTTGGAAAACTTGAGCAGCACACCAAGCAGAGACGATATTTCTGGACTTTGTACTTGCTGCCTGAGTGGTGATGCTACTCACTCTTATTAAATGCTCACTAATTAATTAAGTCATTAAGAAGTGAATGTTCTAAAACGCAACGATACAAAAAGGTATGCTAATACAAAATCGCTATAAACATTTGGCATATAAATTATATTACATTCCATCAAACTTAAAATCGTTAAGATCGAAATAACTTTTTCGTCAATGCCAATTGTAGAAAATTCCAATAAATTTACAAATATATTTACGATACAAGCAAGTTTGAACTTTACCCACAAATCACACTATAATTTACATTGCCCACATGCAATACAATTATTAATCACAAAGTTTTCGCAAGAAGAACGAGAACAACCAAGTAGCCTCCGATTCGATTGAAAGCCTGACGATAGCAAAAACAACACAGTGTTGACAGTTTTTATAGATCTGTAAAAAGA